>JAAGKR010000599.1:0-34454 GCA_011419295.1 Clarias macrocephalus | reverse complement strand
ATTTGTTTAACCATATAATGGGAAAGAGATAAATGGTTCTCAATGAGCACAATGAAAAAAAAAAATGAAAAAAAAAAAAACAGCCTGAATATGATGTCTGAAACCTTACTAGCTAAATACGGTTTCCTCACCGAGTCAGTATCACACTGTGATCAAGTTGTTGTATACTGTAGTTTCCTGGCACAGAGAAACAGACAGAAGCCTCATCAGTTCAGTTCAGTTTGTAATCAGATATTGGCTGTCAAAGTGTCCGTCTCCGCCCAGCACACGGGATGAAATGTCTCGGTCCGAGTTTCTCCATCTTACTTCTGAGCTAGAATAAAAAAATGCTATAACTTTATTTCTGGGTTGAGATACATGCGAAAGAAAACACGCCGTGGACACGCAGTCCACTTTATTAGGAACACCTATACGATATCCACATTTAGGCATGTGAGTCACCAGGCACCTCTCGCTACTTAGGTGCTGATTCAATTAAAATGGCAATTCTACGTTCACGATTTTATAAATATCCCGATTCAATGTAAAATTTTACCCTGATTTTGTTACAATTTGAAATCTTTGAAGAATAATTAAACGTAGCCCGTTCCGTATAACACTTAAAAACCAAGCACAGCATTTAAACAACACGACTTCAAATACAAGAATTTAACTTCAAATTAAATAACAATAAAGCTACATTTCTCCACCCACACAGACCACGAGACAGAAATCGAACCCGAACCATGGAGATGCAAATACTGTAGATGGTGTTAGCAACTAAGCCACCATGCCGCCGCTGTACCTAATATTATTGATATTTTAGAAACAGTGTAAAGAGCAATGCTCTCACGTGCCTTCCTACTTCATCAGCTATGGCTGATTTCCAGTGATTAGGGATTTTAAGTTTCCAGTGATTGTACTGACTCCATCCTGAGCTCAGTCAAGGGAATTTCCAATGCTTTATGGGAATTAAAAAAAAAAATGACGGCGATATGCTGATATATTTGTATCCTTTCAGATACAGTATATTGATATTCTGCGATGTCTATGGCTAAAAATAGTCACAGAGGTCATGTGGTTCATTTGGTTCCTATTCTGAAAGTTTGATAAATGATGCATAATGACTTGTTTTTATATTTATATAGTAATAAATGGTATAGTTATTTATTTATGGTGTTCCAAATGTCTGAATACAGGGCTTTTCTTCTTCTTCTCCCTGGAAGGGCGCCGAAGGGGATTTCACCCAGGGTGCCGCACACCCTAGGAGCTGCCACTGGGTCTCTGTGTTGCTGAATTATTCCCGAAAAACTTCCCTTTTTCTGTCACTGGGAATCCGTGTAAATGCTCTGATCTGCTATTTCACTGAAAGAAAACAAGTTGCAGCAAATAAGCAAACCCCTCTTGCTGATCTTAAGCTGAAAAGCAGATGGAGAAATGAGATGTGCTCTTGTGAGAGAATCGCTGCTTGCTTTGCTTTTTTACATTGCTCCTGTCCTGCACTGATTTGCTGATGTCTTCTGACTGAACAGCAAATCAGAGAACTCATTCTCCTTCTGGTCTCCAATGTTGATTTAAGATGCTCAGTCAGCTCTCATGCTGGCATCCAACAAGGGTCACCTAGTGCCAAGAGTGAAGCAAAAACTCTGGCCTAGAGTCGGCTCAGTGTGTCAGGATCCTTTCATGTACAGAGCGCAAATTAGAGGAGTGACAGTGTGTCATGCAGCTGGATTGTGTCCTTTTTTTTTTTTTTTTTTTTTGGTCCATCCATGTGCCACCATCAGGCACGTCGGGCAACAGACACTCTTCACCATCGAGATATATCCATTGTTTCTGTGGCAGTTACTTAAGGGGTTGGGTTGCCAGCTCGACACTCGATTTGGGAAAACTAATTAGCCTAATCTGCACGTCTTTGGACTGCGGGAGGAAACTGGAGTACCTGGAGGAAACCCACCAAGCATGGGGAGAAGATGCAAACTCTACGTACACAGACCCCAAGGCGAGAATCGAACCCGGACTCAAGCGGTGCAAGGCGACAGTGCTAACCACAAAGCCACCCAAGCAATTAATTTGAAATGTATAAAATATTGGCAGGCCTCCGAGAGGCGCAGTGGTAAAGTGCCCGCCCTATCATCTGGTGAGCGCGAGGAAACATGTGATAGTCTTCGGCCCTCCCGACTGAGAGGTAGTAGTAGACTTAGTAGTAGTAGAATGTAGGAGCCCCCTAGTGACGGGGAGGAATTGGACACGACTAAATTAGGGAGAAAATTTGGGAAAAATCCCCCCAAAATAAATTAATAATTAAAAAAATATATATTTGCAAGCCGATTTTACTTTTGCCATCTACTTGCATATTGCTTAATTAAATGAAAAAAGGTTAGAGAAGGGCGTTTTCATGTTAGGTACGATTGTTTTGTACCGTGCCCAAAAACGATTGCTCCCCCTCCCCCTCGGCACATTATTTTTGCTCTCCGTTCTCGGAGACGCTTGGGCATTTACACCTACGATACAACAGGTGGCAGTGTGCACCTACTTGGTTTGTGAGCCAGCATTAAACCCACGACAAGAAAACAAAGAAGTTAACCTTCACACTACGCCTAATATTATTGATATTTCTGGAAAAATGTCAAAAGCGGTGTTCTCGCATTGCCTTCCTACGTTATCAGCTACGGCTGTGTAGGTCAGGTCAGAGGATGAGATTGGGCTGATCCCAGTGCCAGAGTGCGCTGCATTGTTCTTGAGACACAGTGGCGGGCACGGTCTCCGAGCACGGAACGATTACGATCGTAATCACTGATCAAAATGAAGCAGACTTTTGGGTCAAGTGTTCTCGGAAACGATCTCGGGGAAAATGCCCTTAGTGAACCTGGAAAAATCTGGGGCATCACCAGAAGCTTTTGGAGTCTCAAGTAAAAAAGGAAAAATGTCTTCTCTAAAGCCTCTCATTCCTCTTTGACTATAAAATACAAAATGTGAAATAAAATGCAATGAGTTCATTGGTTTCCTATTTGTGTGGGTGTTTTTTGCCCTGCTCTTTATTATTATTATTATACATCATTAAGATGTATAGGAAATATTATATTAACTTTAAACAGTTAAAAAAGAAAAGAAAAAAGGAACACATATAATCAAAAAGGCTACCAACCATAATCTCAGCTTGAAACAGCATGACGAACAGAAACTATGAAGCACTCACAATTATGCAAATTACTGGCTAATATCTCGGTGTGCGTGGGCCTACGCATCCATATTCACCGTGCCGCAGCATCGTTTGAGACAGCCCTAATGTCTGGAATCTTCCGTGTGGAGGCGACCTCTCTCATTTTCTCTACTTTGGAACAATGCTGATGTGTTCGAGCAAACACCTCAGACTCTGAAAAGCACTAGACAGCTAGAGAGACTGTGTGAGTGGCTTGAAAGGACAACTCACACACCCACACGCTGTACAGGAAGCGAGAAAAAAAATAATAAAAATTATATATATCATCAGGATGATAAATGTAATTATTCAGATACGAATATGAACCCGTGGTGCTCACATCAGGAATGCAACATCACTACTAGTCCGCATGAAATGACCTCCATTGTGATGTTCTATTTTTTTTTATGTCCCGTGTTTTATTATTTCTTTAAGAAGTTTACTCAGGTCTAGAGAGAGCTGATTGGCCGAGCTCTCTCAGAGGGGAGGGATGAGAGGTACTTAGTTCTCCCACATTAATCACGGCTCTACAGCCAGTCAGGGGCGTCTGTGAGCTCGCGCAACGGAGGGAGCGGATAGCGCTGTCCTCAGAGTGTGTTCCGCCGAGCGAGCAGTTCGAAAAGATGCGGTCGGCTGGCTAGTCTTCGGCCCTCCCGGCTGAGTGGTAGTAGTAGCCTTAATGTGGGAGCCCCCTAGTGACGGGAGTAATTAGGGAGAAAATTGGGGGGAAATCAAAAAAAAAAAAAAAAAAGTTTACTCAGGTCACAGTTTTTTTTAAAGCGTGTGTGTCAATGCTTTAGATGAAATAATTCTCAGATAATGCATTTTTTTCTTTTAGTTTTACTGCTCCTCTTGAACGCATCATTTCAAATCTAGTTGCTTGTTTATAAAAAAAAATGGAAGGAAGATATGAAGCAGGAAATGTTTGACTGATTAAAATGGAAAAACAAGACTAAAAGTGAGTTTTGCGTAATAAGTCTCCTTCACACCTTGTCAATTCACGTTGTATACTGTACATACAGTACTGCCTGGACAAAAAAAGTCACCTATTGGGCTGCAGCAAGCAAAGAAAACAACTAGGGAGATTTGAAATGATTGGAACAAGGTTGCCACATTCAACACATTATCAAAACCAGGAGGGATAGAGAAACTTTCCAACTTTCTGGAAAAATCATGATTGGAGATCACTTAAACACTAGATGAAGATGCACAGTGAAAAAAATCGACAGGATAAACCAGAGCTATGTTTAATAGTGAAAGTAAGGGCATTTCCATACACACAATGTGATGAGAACTCACAGGATTGGGACTAAACAGTTAGTGAAACTAATCAGAAAAAGAAACGGAAAAAAGTCTTCAACTTGCTAGGAAACAAAAAGATAAAATTTTGGAGCGATGTCAAAAAAAAAGGTCATGTGGTCAGAGGAGTCCAGATTTGCCCTATTCCAGAGTGAGGAGGAAAGAGCATGAAGAGATGTACCCATCATGCATAGTTGCCACTGTACAAGCCTCTGGAGGCAGCGTTATGATCTGGGGTCGCTTCAGTGCGTCAGGTCTAGACTCAGCAACGTTATGTACGGATAAAATTAAGCTGACGCCCTGAATGTACTGAATCACCGGGTTATTACATATATGGAAATTGTGAAACGAGTGGTTCTGTGAGCATGAGGAACCGTGCAACACAGTACAACACAGTGTGCGCCGAATGAAGTCTTAGAGAGTGCGATGACTTTTTCTTTTGTGTGTGTCCAGGCAGTGTATACCTATTTTGCCTGATATTTTTACTTTGACACTAGATTAAAAACAAAAAAAATCTTCCTTTAAACAGTCTTTTAAAATGACTACTATAGCAGGGATGGGAGCAACATCCCAGCGATCCCCCACCTTGTCATGTAAAACAACTAATCCAGTATGAAAAAGGCTTTAGCGTGCCAACCATCAGAGAGCTCCTGCATAATTGAGTTGTCCAAAGTAAAGCTGAAGCCTAAAAGCGTTGAGTGACTCAGAGAGGAGCGGTCAAAGCCTTCTGATCTCCATCCACCTCCAACACTTCTGAATATGACGAGAGTGTGGGTGTAGCTCTCGGGCTTCTGTCTTTGTGAGGGTGTCAGTATCGATTAGTGTGCTTCGAGAAAAAAAAAGAAAAAAAAAAGCAGGAAGGCTAAGATCAGTCTTAGCCTCTGGGTTTTAAAAGGTTTTGATTAGGATGGAGGCTGAGGAAACATGATCCGGCATCATATGATCCACTCGGATTGCGGATGGAGTATTGATTTGCAGGGTCAAGAACAACAGCTGTAATATCACAGACGAGGACTCGCAATTGGAATTTTGTTCGACAATCAGAATCTGCATAACACTGTTCGAGCAAGAGAAGTGTGACATACGCTCATACACACACACACAATTAGAATGGAGAAGAGACATGCTATTCGCTCTATCACAAATGGTAAATTGCAGCAAGAACCCATACAAGGTTGGTAATTTTACACAGCATGGAGTTTCTTCCCTCCATTACAGCGAGTACAATTATCAACTTCTCTCTCCACAGGCAGGTGGGAAAGTCATTTATTGCATAACCCTGGGTGCGTGTACGTTTCTAAACCCCACTCGCTCCTTTCTCTGTGGCTCACCTGGCAGAAGATGGGTTTGTAGCGCTCAGAAAAGATGTGCGCTAGCTCTTCGGAGCTGTCAAAGTCCACGGGCAGCCGCTCTACACACAGGCACTTGGAGTGGATGTGCTGGGCCGTGCTGAGCTGGTTGACGTCACTCCACTGCACCATGAGCGAGCGGTCACCCTGCACTTTGCCTAGCAGCTCTGTGCGAGCCCTGGAGGCCGAGTCCTTCTTCATGTACTCCACAAAGCCGTAGCCCTTGGAGTGGCCCGTTAGCTCGCTGTAGACGAGGAAGCAGCGCTCGATGTTGCCGTAGGAACGCACCAGTTCCTGGAACTGTGTGCCCGTGAACGTGTGAGGCAGGTTGGTGACGCACAGCAGCGAGTCGGTGGGCTGCAACTGGACGCTGATGTCACGGCCACGCACCGACGTCTGGTGTAGTGAACGGATGGCGTCCTGAGCCTGGTCGCCATTTAGGAGTGTTACAAAAGCTGGCAGAACACACACAAACACAGATACACATCAATATACATAGAAAAAAGACCAGCAGATGAAGGTCAAATGCAAAGACGCTGAACAGGAATAATTACTCAATGACATAAAAATTATTATGTTAAGTATACAAAAATAATACACAACCACCTCAGTCAGTTATGAAAAGTATCAAATATTAACCCACAAAGCATGAAATAACACAATACAACACTGACAACAAACAAGTGTTAGAAAAGAAAAGAAAAACAGCTGGCATTGTAAATGTCAGGAAAATGTTCACCCCAGGGTTCGCCACTGGGGCCGCTTTAAATTTTTAATCTTGCTTTATCTCTTACAGACTTTTGACGCCGGATGTCTCACTCCAAGACGCCGCCGATTTTCATTTTAACAAGCATTTGAATCCGGCTCTGCGATGTCAGAGAAATGCCTTGTTTTTTGCTTCCTATATATTAGATTGTTTTTACTGGTGCTTGTGAGTGAAGTGAAAACTCCATCACAGAAACACACTTTTATATGCTGAACAATGAATTTAAAATCACAATCTACAAACATGTCATGATTGTGCAACCTGTACTTGTACAGTGTTTGTATGCTACGACAGTCATTTTACACCGACCAATTGAACAAAAATACGCAGTGTTTTCACTGTCCTGCTGTCATGTGTCATGATTTTCGGTGCAAGATTTTGTAATTAGAGCTGGCAGATTGCTATGCGCAAACCAGGCTTGAATGAAAGAGTAAGAGCAAACAAACAGAGCAGCATTCTAAGTTCCTTACTTTACACACTGTCTTTTAAATTAATGGCCTCTTACAGACAAAAAAAGAAAAAAACTAAACACCTACTATGGTGGAATATAGAGCAAATCTCCTTGTTCCGTTCTTATATTCAATTAAATAATCCTGCATAGTGATACGCCTTACAAAGCCATTTATACAGGAGGATGTAATGAGCAACTGTAAAACTGCAGTAAAATTAGTAATTAAAAAATATGACTTGATGTTGTTGAGAGGAGGCACAGTTACCCGAAGGGATAGAATTATTCCGTTTTTGCTTCAAATGCACAAAATGGTATAGAATGTCTGTGCATGCTGTAACATTACAACTTCACCATGACAGTGCCGCTGTGGACAAATCAAGCTCTGTAAAGAAACGGTATACATTTACAGCATTTGGTAGACCCTCAAGTGCTTTGAAGTTTTCATCATTAAATATATCCTTACACTGGTATAATAACTCGGAGTACCATCAACGGGTGGGAATGTTTTCCCCAACAGTTTCTAACACCTAAGCAACAGAGCTTTGATCTAGAGGAAGTTCATTCCACCACCTAGGAGCTGAAACGGAAAAACAGTCTAGACGAACATCTTAGCTGATCCCTGAGAGATGGTGGGATTAGTCGAGCATTGCTGGAGGATCGGAGAAAACGTGGTGAGATGTAGTTTGGAGTTTGGTCCGGAAGAACTTAAGAACAATCCTACTGAACTGAAAGGCCTCCTCTCCTGACATCAGTGCCTCATTAAACTGTTATGGCTGAATGATCACCAATCCCCTCAGTTATGCTCCAAAGTCTAGAGGAAAGTCGAGTTATTGTAACTGGAATTCTGGAACGGGATGCTTATAAAGTACATGTGAGTGTGACAGCCTGGTGCGCCCAATTTTTTGACGGACAAAAATCACAATGCCGGAAATGTAAATCCAAGTGACCTCTGAATGCTGGAGTTGCTTGAACAACAGTGTGCCGAGTAGGTCATCCAGAAAGGCAGCTGGAGACACGGGTAGCGTGGATCGACTGAGGTTGCGACACGCTGCTTACTGAATGTCACGTGTCTGGTATAAATGAGAGGTAAGCCTTTTCGTTATTGTATGTTTGGTGATTCCAGCTACTTCCTTTTCCAGATCCTTGGCACAAAACACAAAACAAGTAGAATATTCAGTTGGGGAAAACACAGCTACAATTACCGGCTGACAGCTGCGCTGAGGCAATAATGATTACTCTGGTGCTCGCGTAGTACTTGGAAATTCCTAAACAAAGGGTTGTCTTTGAAGGCTGTTGGATGTGGACGTGAACAATCTTCTTCGATTCGAAAATGCCCAACTTCTCGAAACTACCGCTGAAACAACGGTAAAGATAACTAGTTTAGATCCGTGTCGAGGTCCTATGAAGATAAGCGCTGCGTTTCGTATGCGCATCTCAGCGATAATACTTTCTTCAATGTTTTCTTAAATCATCCTATTATCCTTCCCGTCATCTTTTGCTCGGAGCCTCTTCCTGACGGCTCTGTATCTTCTGGCAACAATATGCTCAGACATCTGAGTGGATGACAATAAATGTAGCTTGACTGAATAATTTATTTTTTATTTTTTTGTTAAGATTATTATTATTATTACAAAGAAAGTCTACGACAAAGCCTCTCCCAAAAGCTTATACAATAATCTTATAATTCACAGCAATTTGCTAGTGACAGGCTCGCGACGGCCATTTTAAAATCACAAAAAAAGAGACTTGATTATAGGCTTTGTCTATAAGTACGACAATTCTTACTTTCTGCTTCAGCAAGCAGGGGGAGGAGGAAACTTTATTGAAGTGCCTTAAAGCCTGTAATTCTTCTGCCATGAGATCGCTACAGCAATTCATCAAGAATACATTAGCGTGAATCTTTCTGTGGCGAAACGTTTCTCTTTCCGGTCGGTATCCGAGGACGAATGCGGGTCCTGGTGGTGCCGCGCGTGTCGCGGTTCTCAGCTGGTATGCGCGAGCTCTGCGCTGTATGCATTCTTCATTGCCTAATGTTTGGTTTGCTGAGCTGTATTCAATTAGCTTGTTAAGATTTCAGGAGTCCTCTCAGCGTGCATCATGGCACATGTTCACGCTCCCCACCTTTCGCTGACATACGAATGGGCTGTTCTGACACTGGGAACAATAGAGCTCATTACAGCTCATCAGCGCTGATTTAGCCGGAGTCGGAAAGATCACGGCCTGTAAGGCACGGAGATTTCGCATTCCCTCTCCTTAATGGATCTGAGGAATAACGCAGATGCCTCTTGCTGTCCTCGTTAATGGCTGTTAGACGTCATTACTGCTGACTGTGCCATCAGTGCATGCAAAACATGCTGATTTTGAGTCACCGCTGCCAACTGGAGCTGTGGCAGAGCGCATATCGCACGATCTGCCCCAACGCTGTGGCTCATTATGCCTCGTTAGGCTGCGACGAGGCCGAGTGTCATTACCAGATGGCAAGAGGGTGACCACTGAGTTTTGGTTCTTTCGGGTTGAGATTTGATCGAGTGTCCTCCCCCTGCGGTCACTGTCGCTAGGAAAGCACAAACAATCCTTCACCTGCTGCTGGATGGCAGGATAATAATGAGAGAATCTTCGGGCCATGGTTTCTAATAGAGCACAAACAACACGCATGAATTTTGAAATAGAAATGTACACCGAGACTGAGAGACAGCTGCAACATACAGGAGCATGTTAGTTACCCCTAAAAAGTATGATGCAAATTTAAAACACACAAGAGGAGCATTTGACTTCACATGAAAGAGCTTAGTCTTTCATCCTCCGGGCTTTATCTTCAAGGATGGACAAGCTGAGCCCAGGCTAGGTGCCTTCCAACCACAAGGATGGAAAAAATGAAAAAACCTCATTCAATTCACAGTGATGCAACAAAACAGCACCGGTTCTCATTCCAAACCCTGCCTCTGGCTACGCCACACAAACATGATGTGCTACATTACTAACTTGATTAGAAGACGATAAATCCATTATAACAGTAGTCTGAAATCACTTGCCTTACTACAGTAGCTCGTCATATACGGATTATTACATTACAAGCAAATCTGAGCAGAACACTGGAGCTACAGTAATAGGTACTGTATATACACTGCCTGCCTGAAAAAAGTCACTTCAGCTTTGATTACGGCACACACTGATGTGGCCAGTTCATGTGTGGAAATTATTCCTCATGCACCCAGAACCACTCTTTTACAATTTGAGTTCTGGAATACGCCGCTGATGTGGTTCACTGTCAATTCAGTACGTTCAGTCATTGTGAGGCTGAGAAAAATATGTCAGAAATGGCACGCTGTCACAGATGCCCCAAATCTTTTTCCGCTCCTCGTTCACTACAGAGAGCTCACTTGGTAGGCCGGTGTGTGAATGGGCAGGGCCACAAAATCTGGCACTGCTGGAGGCTGATAATCACCGCTCTTTAAAAGGGAGGTGTGGAGCTTAGCTCGGGGTTCGGATGTCTGGACAAAGCATGCAGACGGTAACATGGAGAGAGGGCATCTGAGAGGGGTGATGCCATGCGCCCTAGGGACTTTAAAGGGGACAACGCAGATTGATCACCGGGCAAGAGACCGCACCAGCTGTTCGGAGCCAGCCATCATGACTCAGCCACTGAAAGGGAAAAGCCGTTGTCTTAACGTTAAGGCCTCCCTCCACAGTCGGATCGCCACTGCAGCTACTGGAGAAGCGACGGCCATGTTGGCTACGTCTTATGGCCGCACCAAAAGAGGACTGCAGCTGTACCGCTGAGGAGAAATTCCCCTCCTTTTCAGATTTTCCGTAATAAAGACCTCGCCTCGTGTCTGTGGTGCGCCCTGAGTTAAAGACCTCACACATGCATACACAGTAAGGTGCAGCTTTTACTGTATATGATACATACATACTGTGTGGGCAATGACCGTAACAGGAAGGTGGACGTTTTAAGGAAAGTAGGAACACAGTGCTTTTCTCACTGACAGGAAAACAGTTTAGTCTGAATTCATTTTGCTATAAATCTAATTTCCAGATGCATACAGTGAGGCACAGTGGCATCACTCATCAACAGGAGGGACTATGGCAAGATAAACACCCAGAGAGGAAAGATTTTGGAATAGAGCGGTGTAGAGTTGAGTAGCAGACAAATAAAGAATAGAACTACAGTAGGAGAAGAAATTAGAAATGGAATAGATCAGTATATAGAAGACTATAGAAGACAAGAATAGAGTGTTATAGTATCAAGCATAGCAGGTAGAATACATTAGCTAGGATGTACTGTAAAGCTATGTGATTTAATCGATGATATGATTGAATCGATTATATGATTGAATCTATCGCTTTTTGGTTCTGTTTTCAGAGAGAATTCACACACACACACAAAAAAGTGGTAGGTAAATGGGTACAGTGCTGAACTACTGATCAGAAGGTCACAGGTTCAAACCCCAGCAGTGCCCAAGCTGCCAGTGCCGCGCCCTTGATCAAGTTCAGACCAGTTAATGAGATAAATGGAAGTCGCTCTGCATAACAGAGTCTACCCTGCCACCCTTAAAAATATCTCACAGTCGCCGTAAAAAAAATGCAAACTGCTTCCATCATCTGCATTTTTTTATTTTTATTTATTTATTCTAATTTCTGGACTGGAGTGTGGCGCAAAAGCTCAGCAGGAAAAAAAAAAGATTATCACTTTGTATGAGACAAGGAATTAAAAGGAATAAAGAAAAAAATTCACAACACACATTACTGTACATAGAATTTCACCGCATATTAGATACTTTTAGTAGTTTTTAATATTTTAATACCCGTAAGTAATACAGCTGACAATATACATAAGCTACTGGAACAAATTTTCAGTTTCACTTTCCACTCATCTATACCGCTTTATCCTGTATTCAGGGTCGTGGGGGGGCCTGAAGCTTATCACAAGAGACTTCAGGGTACAACCCTGGACAGGGTGCCAATCCATCGCAGGGCATACACTCATACACACACTCACATACATGCTATGGACAATTTGAGAACGTCAATTAACCTAATCTGCATGTCTTTGGACTGTGGGAGAAAACTGGAGTACACGGAGGAAACCCACCAAGCACGGGGAGAACATGCAAACTCCATACACACAGAGACGGGAATCGCACCTGGACCCTGGAGGTGCAAGGCGACACTGCTAACCACTACACCACCTACTGAAACGAATTGAATCAAAAAATATGATTAGAATCTAATCAACATTCTACCTACGATTCCCAGCTCTATTAACTTGCTGCTCATCGGGGCCCAAGTTTTTTTTTTTTTTTTACATTTATCTGCCTAATATTTATTAACCCTGATGTAGAAATATTTTAACAATACAAAATAACATCAAGTGAAAATTGTCCTTTTTTTTTGCACATGTTTAACTGGCACATACTGTATAACAAAGAAATGGAAGAAGACGACAACGCGGGACAAAAGTCAAAAAAAAATTTTAACACGCTCAGAAAAACACACATGTAACACGTCATGTTCCAAATCCATGCCTTTAACACCACAAGCATCGAACCCTGGCGAAAAATAGCAGACACACTACTGTATGACAAACATGCTCATATGCTCTGTGAATTCAAGTGTCTGACCACACTCTTTAGCAGACATAATTGTGCACACTGGCCTTCATCGTCCTGCCTGAATGTGGGTGCACACGTGTGCGTGTGTGTGTGTCTATGTATATGTGCATGCGCAGCCGCCCACACTTGCCACTGCATCAATTAATGATGATCTCCTCCTGCTTTCCCAGCATCACTCATCTGGCTCTAGTGGTTGTCGAGATCCGCCTGCGGCTCCCACACATTTTGGCAAAAAGCCCCTCTCTGACTTCAAGTGGACAACAAGACCCCTGCACCGCTAATGGATCTGTTCTCTCATCAATCTTCGTCATCCTCATCCCGCTTTTTGCATGTGCACTGGCTCGCTTTGAGCGCTTGTGCTGATGCCTTTTTATGCACCGTAATGATAATGAAGTGGTCGACGGTTTTTAGTTTCTGCCACGTTTTAGAGAACCACCGACGTGGGACATGGATTCAACTACTACGTCTATATTTCAGTGTGGTTTTACTGTAAGGTTTATAGCCGCTGTGAGTTCCTTCGCTGCCTGTAACTGTCAGATTTCTGTGTTATAAATCTGCCACTGAGGTTTTGTATGGTGATAAACAGTCCGACAAGACTGAGAAAACTGGCACGTACACTCCCAAGCCAATTAATGCCCGTGTTGTACATCCGTCATTTACTAATTGGGTACATCGAATGACAGCACATGGAACAAGTGCTAAGCGTGAAGTGACATCATGTGGGCTTTGATGGTGCACTTCTCAGCCCTTAGGGATTTGCAGTTAGCTGCGATCACCACTCTGTTACTCTCAGCAAGATAAAGGACGCTAACGGGCAGAGAGCGGTGAAGCACCGTCAGGAACATGGACTAATGGCTCAGGCCTTCAAAGACCAATGGGTCTGGCTCAAAGTGTATCGCTGAAGCTATACCCAATAATCTTACTCTATATGGCTGAAGGTTTGTGGATACTTGGTCATTACACCTACTGTACTGTATGTGAGGGTCTTCACCTCTTAACTGTTAACACAAAATCTGAAGCAAGCAGTGGAATACCATATAATGGCTGTGCATTACTTTCCTTCACTGGAACTAAGCGGCCTGAAAATGTTCGAGTCTGACAATGCCTCGTGCCCCAAAGCCAGGATGTTCAAAGATTATATTCACAAAACTTTGGCCTTCCTTACATAACTGATCAGCTGTTATCAGATGAACAAACTTAATTAAAGGTCTTTCCATTTGATTGACAAACTACTTCAAATTACATTTGATGGTGCTAGCTATTATTATTGCCTTATGTTCAAATAAAATAAATAAAATAAGTAAAAAGATTCATCCCCTCAATATTTGGTAGCAATTACAGCTGCAAATCTTCCACCTCTATCACCTTTGCACATCTGGATTCTGTTCCTTTTGGCAACATTTTTTTGAACCACCAGTATAGCTTTGGCAGTGTGCTTCAGATCATTGGAATGGAAAATCTTCGTCCAATCCTTACGTCTTAAGTCTTAATGAGACCGGATCGGATCCATCCGAGTCACCTTGAACCATCAGGAGCTTCCCTGTCTCAGGGTGATGAAAGAGATTCGATTTCAGCCAAACATACTGTGGTGCTTTGTGACAGGACCAAAATTTCTTAAGTATGGTCTGATCAGAACTTTTTTCCACCATCTGCTCAGTCTTCAACATGCCATTTGGTAAACCCCAAATGGGAACTGGTTTTCTGTAATTGTTGCCTTGTGAACAGCTTTCCTCGACTGAGCTGTGGATCTCTCGGCTCGATTTTGAAATAATGTTTTTAAAGTTGTTCAAAGTTTGGGATATTTGATTCAATTTCAAAATCAAACACTCATTAATATTTGTTCTGATAGCTACTTGATCTTCATAAACTGTTAACAGGGTATGATTTATGGGATGGTTTGATGGTGTTTGGACTCCTCCTAATAAAAACCCAAAGCAACTCTAGTACAATTTGGCATTGGGCATCTTGGCAAAGTTCCTGGAAAGTTATTTTAAGTCTTACAAGAGCAAGCTTTTAGATATGGACTTGAATAAAGTCAGTGATGGTGATGTATAATGTAGGTCGAATGAATTCATCCATACAATTGTATTAGTGGTGCAAACTGTGATTACATATCTGGCTACCGACTGTATCTGACTGAATGTTTGCTAGATCACTTGGCTTTCTAGCTAGCCGCATGATTCTAGTCTCACAACTTTACCTTCAAAACAAGTGCGCGGCTACTGTAGTTACACTGACACTCGTAGGGGCTAATCACTTAATTAGCCACCTTGACTTACATTCTGTTGTGCATGGAGCTAATTAGTACTTGCTAACACAGTATCCTGGAAAATTGTGACAATGAGAAAACCTGATTCAGCTTTTACAGTAGCTATTACAACCTTATGGTCACATCAACTTTAATAGCCGACAAATGAGAGGATCCAGAAGGCACATTAGACATAATTAAGCATGAAACAGCCGTTAACAGAAAGCTTGGCGCAGAAAAAAAAATCACATTTATTTAGAAGCAAAGCTTAATTACAAGGCAGAAAGATTTGCTGGACACTTATTTTCTTATTTTCTTATTAAAACAGAAAAAAGGATAAAAACAATGTCCTTTCAGCTATCCAGGATTCAGTAAACCTGCATGGAGTTTGAAGACCTGCTAACAACTGTCTAGTTTAGTGCTTAAAAACAACACTGTGCTCTTATGGTATAACAAGCTTTTTCAGCAAGTTTCTCATGAAAGATTTACGGTGTGCAGCAATCAAACATTTGAAATTAAGAAGAAGAAGAAGCCTTAATCTAAGGAGCTTAGTTAGGGGGTGATGACAGATGCCCAAATCCAGTCCAAACTTGTTCCAAAGTCTAACATTAGCACTGCTCGAACACAGACATACGCTGCAATTTTAGTCAAAAGTAAAGAAAAACATTTTTATTTCACTCAACTTTCATGTAGCTTTTTCGGGAAACTCTATTCACACTTCTACTTATTTGAAGCCAAAAAAAAAAGTGGATAGTTGATATATAGACTGTAACTATAAGCATTAAAAATAAAAAATCACTAGACTTAAGTCATGATGACTTCAAACTTGAATCTGAATTGACATGACTTCAGTTATGACCTGGGAAATGACTTGAGACTTGGACCAAGGATATAACTTGGGATTGTTCGGTCTCGACATAGGACTTGACCTGGTACACGAGTTGGTACATCACCGATTGTTGGTACATGACCTGGGACTTGTATTAAGGTTATTACTTGGGATTTGTCTCTCTAGAATTAGGGCTTGACCTGGCACATGACCTAGGACTCAGACTAACGGGATTTATTTGTCTTAACCTGGGACTGGATCTGGGACTCAATCTAAGAATATAACATAGGTTCTCAAATAAGGATCAATCTAGGACGTCTATGAATCTATGGTTATACCTGGGATATGAGCTAGTATGTAACTTGCGACATGTCTGGCTTGACTTTGCACTTGATACTTTACTTTACATGGAAATTGTCTTGACTCAGGTCTTGACTCGGGCCATGGTTCGAGGCTTGACATTCTTGACTTGGGACTCATCCTTGATTCTTAACTTGTGACTTGTCTTTACTTGGAACTGAGCGATGGACTCGATACGGGAAGTGATTTGGAACCTGTCTGTCTTAACATTGGATTCCTTGGTACTTGTCTCTCTTGTACCAACCCATGTTTTTCCAAACATGGCAAGTAAAATAAACTACATCAACACTTAAAATTACATTTCCCCCCTTTGTAACTGAATGTAGCATTGATAAATTATGCAGTGAAATCCAAAAATAGAATTCATAACTCTTACTGATAGCTTGGAAAATTGGCTATTGACTACACCAGGGCAATTACAGTTCCAGAACCCCCAGAACACACCCCCTTATATAATTAAAGTGAATGCAGTATTAAAAAGTGCTTCAATATCATTTGCAGAGTATTTATGGAACATGAAGCAGACGACAGAGCCTGAACAAATGTTGTATTGTTCAGCTCTGATTTTTATGCCCACCACTTCTATTGTCATTCCACTAGCAGACCAACCACTACGCATAGCTTCCCAATGTCATCACTGATTCCCCTTCTGACAAACACACACATGCACGCACACGCACACACACACAGGTCCAGGTCTAATGATTAATAAATGAATACTAAATGTTACACTGCAAGACAGACTTTGCACACAACTCCTCACTATTAGCTGCATGTCCTAAGGTGAGCCGGCAGTAAACTTTGCGCAGGGGATGAGAGATTATTATTATTCCTCCTTCCATTAAAAGAATAAGCAGTACTTAAAAGCAAATCTTGTCATATGTTCCCTTCAACATATACACGGATTCTGATGACTCACTCCATCTTCATCCGCTACCTGAAGTCAAACTCCCACTGTACAGCACTTATTCATAACCTTTAGAATATGTCAGCACACAAAAGGCAGTGATTAGAGAAAGTTTTATATTGAAAAGTCTGCTTAAACATTGGTAGTTCAAGACGAAGCTGTCATGTAGTGTATGCAGTCCAACCCCCCCCCTTCACACACGCTCACGCGCGCGCTCTCACACGCACGCGCGCGCTCTCACACGCACTCTCACGCGCACACTCTCACGCGCACACTCTCACGCGCGCTCTCACACGCGCGCTCTCACACGCGCGCTCTCACACGCGCGCTCTCACACGCGCGCTCTCACACGCGCGCACTCACACGCGCGCACTCACACGCGCGCACTCACACGCGCGCACTCACACGCGCGCACTCACACGCGCGCACTCACACGCGCGCACTCACACGCGCGCACTCACACACGCGCACTCACACACGCGCACTCACACACGCGCACTCACACACACGCACTCACACACACGCACTCTCACACGCACTCTCACACGCACTCTCACACGCACTCTCACACGCACTCTCACACGCACTCTCACACGCACTCTCACACACACGCACTCCTTCTGTGTGATGAGTCAGAGCAGGCGGTTCTCTAAAAGCATTCTTTAGTGTCTTTTCAGAAAGCAGCACCCGTACTTCCCTATATGCAGAAATACTCTTTGTTAGAAATGTCTGCATTGCAAAGGCTCGTTACACATGAATACCAGTGCTTCGCCAATTCGATAATTTCGCCGACAAAACACTGCAAAAGCCAGAAGCAGTTCTTGCGATGCATCTGTTATTCTTAGCGCCGGGATCATTTTTCACTTTCTTGGACGTCAAATTATCCATGCGACTACTGAAAGCAAGGAAGCAAGTTTCAAATGCAAGGACTTTAAAAGAGATCGTTTTCATTTTTAGTAGAATTTTCAGTTCTGGTTCGTCAGAAGGTAGTAAATAATTTTATAAAACAGCTGTGATGGGAATGTTTTTACAGTATATGTTAGCACGTCTATGATCAGAATCGCACAGTGGAATTTGTATCGTGGACCACCGATCAGTCATAACATTAAATCGCGAAACACTAAGCTCTGTATTGTGCCGGCGGGAGCAGCGTGACTCCACAAGACCTCTGGGGGTGTGATTTGGTGTCTGGCGTCGAGACGCTAGCGGCGGATCCTTTAGGTGCTGTGGGTTGTGGGGTTGTTTCTCAGGCACATTCCATGGATGCTCGGTCCGACGGGGATCTGGAGAATTTGTAAGAGACAATGAGTGCAACAATCTTGTGGCAGACGTGGCAGGAGGTGGTGCACTGGGTGATCTGGTGCCTTTCTATCATTAACTTTATTTGTTCTCTATTAGCTTTTTTGTGGGATCAGACTGTTTGTGGGATCAGGCATGGTTGAGCTTTGGATGGCCATAGTGGGTGATTCACTTCAGTGTATTACAAATGCTTATTTAGCATTTTGGAATCCAGTGTTAGCATTTCAGCACATGATATTTTCTAGTGTTTAGTAATTTCAAAAGCTGATTATTTTGACCACTTAGCCTGTCTAACAAAGTAAGTGCACAAAAGTGGGGATGTTCGAAATCTTCAGCTAGCAGAATCTTGCACTAGCAGCAGTGCAACTGTGATAGACGGTGAACTCGAAGCTGGATAACTCAGAGGTCAGTCAGCAAAGTGAGCTCAAGTCTGTCTGTCTGAAATAAGAGCTTGCATTGTCACTATTTTTAATTCGAAATGCAGTTCATCGTTGGCAGGCTTTGGCAGATTGAATGTTTTCAGCTGAAGGTCTTTCATGAAACCGTGCCCCGTAACAATGCCATGAGAGGAGGACGAAGAGGAGGAGGAGGAGGAGAAGGAGAAGGAGGAGGAATTCCCTCACTGCTGCCAAACAGTTCTGTGAGTATCAGAGCTCGCTTTCTGCTATAAACGGACAAGGCCTCTTGCTCTCCCAGATATCTCGGTGTCCCTCTGTGGCTGTCATTCTCTCCCCACGAGACGCTAAGCCCTCTCTTTCTCTAACCTGTGGAAGTCGGTTATTCCACTCTCGGTCGTTGCATGCTATAAAAGACACTTGCTATACAGGTTATAAATCAGCTTCCATAAGCACTAAGAGGGATCGTTAGACCTCCGCTGGCTCACAGACAGGAATTCTGGGCAGCACAGGGTGGAGGGAGGAGGTGAGAAGCCAGGAAAGCCAGAGGAGGATAGAGAGTGAGATCACAGGGTTTCACCTTCATCCCCAAACACGACTAATTGGAGAGAAGGAATGCCCGCGGCATAACTCTGGCTTTTATGACCCACTGATATTTTAGAGCTGTTTAAGACACAGGTTGCCATGCGAGAGCTCTGTTTCTCGACCCTAGAGTTAGCGCTCCTGTGAAGCCACGGTTATTTATGATCGATTATTTATGGTTAGGTATGATTATGATTGGACGTTTAGGCTCCCTCACTTTTGATTCCTAATAATATAGATTAAAACACATTTCCACCTATTACTGTCTACTTGTCTGTTTTTCTTTAACCAAACAAGTTCTTTTTAGCCAAAATGTTTGGCACCCCGCTCTGTCTAAACACCCTAAATCACACTATAGCAATCTCTGTTTCTCCATACAGGGGACAAAAGTACACTACATGCTACTCTTGTAAACACTTTACAGGCTGTTTCGGTTGTGACGTCTATCATATTTGTAAGTTTATCCAAAAAATCATAAAAATTGCAGGTGCACAAAATAACATGGAATTGCTGACCAGAACTAAACAAAACAACAATCTTTGTTCGGCGCACATTGACATGTTGGTTAAATTATAATGCAATAAATACTGCTAAAATATTTCAGTTTATGAAAATAGTCAGCCTCAAAAATACGAAAAAAAAATGTGGGATTTTATCTTTTTACTTCGTTTTTTTATTGTTATATTGTATATACAAGCATATCAATGATCTTGTAATAAAGATTTACTTTAACTGACTTTGTGTTTTTATATATGAGATCATATTATCTTAGTCAATGCTTCCCCTATAATAATACAGTAAGTACCCTACATATGAATGAGTTCTGTGCCAAGAGTTCCTCCGTAAGTCCACATTGTCTAGGTACAAGGATACGAAGCTGGTACTGCTAAGAAGCGCCAAGCAATGTTAATGGAGACAAAAGTGAAAATAATTAAGAGAATGGAGTGAGGTGAAATGATGGTGAGGTGAAAGACATTGCTCGTTCTTTTAACATGAATAGTTCAATCATCGGAATGATTCTAAAGAACAAGGACAAGGTCATGGGACATGTTTGCCAATCGTGTTAGTATCCTAGTAACTAATCAATGTTTGATGGACTTATGAACAAATTGGACTTACGAACAAGCTCTACGGATCAAACTCATTCGTAACTCATTCCCCTTTAGAAGTTTAATAAATGTGGCTACAAGGTAATGCGTAAGGACACCACAAGGTGGCACTTTCTTTTGTTGTGGTATATACAAAGGTTGGACAATGAAACTGAAACGCCTGGTTTTAGACCACAATTATTCATTAGTATGGTGTAGAGCCTCCTTTTGCAGCCAATACAGCATCAGTTCGTCTTGGGAATGACCGATACAAGTCCTGCAAAGTGGGCCAGAGGGATTTTGAGCCATTCTCCTTGCAGAATAGTGGCCAGGTCACTACATGATGCTGGTGGAGGAAAATGCTTCCTGACTCGCTCCTTCAAAACACCCCAAAGTGGCTCAATAATATTTAGATCTGGTGACAGTACAGGCCATGGGAGATGTTCAACTTCACTTTTATGTTCAACAAACCACTCTGTCACCAGTCTTGAATGTGTATTGGTGCATCATCATCCTGATTTACGCCACTCATATACAATGTTTGAACCATTGGGTGCACGTGGTCCTCCAGAATGGTCCGATAGTCCTTCGCAGTGACGCGCCCATCTAGCACAGGTATTGGGCCTAAGGAATGCCATGATTTTGCAGCTCAAACCATCACTGATCCATCCCCATGCTTCACTTTTGGCATGGAAGAGTCTGGGTGGTACACTTCTTTGGGGGTTCTCAAAACAAGAAGAATACATGTTTCACATTGTCCACAGCCCAAGATTTTCGCTGCTGACACCATTGAAACCAACGTATGGCATTGGCAGGAGTGACCAAAGGTTTGTCTATAGCAGCCGGGCCATGTACATTGACCCTGTGGAGCTCCAGACTAACAGTTTTGGTGGAAACAGGAGAGTTGAGGTGCATATTTAATTCTGCAGTGAGTTGGGCAGCTGTGGTTTCATGTTCTTTGGATACAATCTGGGTTAGCACCCGGACATCCCTTTCAGACAGCTTCCTCTTGCGTCCACAGTTACTCCTGTTGGATGTAGCCAACTATGCTATTACTCTGCTAATTAAACCTTCACACACTGCTCTTACTGGTGGAATGTGCAATCAATGAAGATTGGCCACCAGGCTGGTCAAATTTAGCCATGAAACCTGCAACACTAAATTGGGATTTGCTACTATGCCTCTCTAAGAAGTTGCCTCATTCAACTGATTCTCCTCAGTAACCAGCGACACAGGGTGTGATTTTTATATTCTATAGTTCATGTAAAGTTGGATGGATGTTCAATGTTCGTCTGATATTCAAAGTTTCTTACTCAGTATGAAGCAATAGAATAGGAAAATGACTGGACAATCTTCATCCAATTGTTATATAGGTAATGCGGAACGTAATATCACTGTACGCTTTAAAAGAGGACACAGAAATCATTGTTTTATGAGAATATGTGCAGTCATGTATAAGAGAAATGTGTTTAGATGGCAAAATAATGCATATAAATTTAAGTCGTTCAGGAGGTGAGTTCTTTAGGTGAAAATTTGTACTGCAAAGCGGATTTTCCCATAGGAAGTAATGTAAATGCAGATCATCTGTTCCAGCCACCCAAAAATATTACCAATTTCCAACACTATAATTATATTTGTGCATAGAAAAACAATCAAAACTTTTAGAAAAGACATGTAAATGTAGTCAAATATGAAATAAATAGATATTAAACCTCGCTTAATCTTTTAAGGAATTTATAATTCCTCGTCTGTCTTAAATAAATCATGCACAAAAAGCAAAAAAAAAAAAAAAAAAGCCTTGAAGTAAACTCGCTTCGCATGCCGAAATTCTTCGTATGCCGACGCAAGTGAGGTACCACTGTATGAGCAGCAAAAATATTCTAGGTGCTACGTTCTTTGTGTAGGTTATTAAAACACAAAAATGTCTACTGTCTGCAATTAATATAATAGTGCACTCATGTCAATTACTAACCAAATGTCTTGTGTTATGCAAGAAATAAAAAATAAAAAAAACTAAACTTTAGTGTGTGCACATAAAACCACCATCATCCTCTTGCCACCGTTCCTGACAAATGTTCTAGGGAAACACAGATAGTGTTTGAATTTCAAACTTCTAACACCCCGAAGTATCAGGTTTCTCTCTCATAACCCATTCTATTATGTCTCGATGGAAACGTATACTTGAGAGACACAAGTGCCCATAAAAGTTCCATCAAACTGTGCAATTAGTAATAAAAATAAACTGGCGGGCGGAATAGGTATACACGTACTGTATATAAACAAGATCTAAACTTCAGGTTCCAGACTCCAGTTCTAAGTTCCGCTCTATTTAAAGTGCAGCATGACTGGGATCTCAAGCATCTGCCGCTAATCACTCCTTTAGTGTGAAGGTCTCTTAAACGACCAGGTAAGAGTGGCACATCAGACTGTGTGGGCAGACAAGGTTTTTTTTTTTTTTTTTTTTACATCTGAGAAGGAAAGGTTTCAGAGAGATCCATTAAGAGCATGAGAGGTGTAGGATGAAGGAGGGCAATTACCTGTGCCTTTGTTCCGGTCCACAAAGCAGTACTTGAGCTCGTACTCACGAAGAATATCATGCACTTCCTGCAGGAATACATATCAAAAAGATTACAGTGTTAAAATAGATCTGGCAACAGCAATTGAGACATAAAACACAGTCCATAACACAGCGTCTGAATCATACTGCAGACTGTAGACTTTATAACCAGAAGTATGGCTGTTCCCAAAACTGATGTCCACACAGTTGTACAGTATACGACGTCTTCGTATGCGGTATCTTAATGAACACATGGTTTGCCAAATTCGATGTGAAAGAGTTTGAGGGCTCTGAACCACGACTCCACTGGGATGAACTGGAACACCACCTGCACCCCAGACCTCCTCTCATGACATCTGATGACATCAGCACCTGACCTGACTAACGCGCTCAAGCTGGAACGGGCACATCCCCACAGGATTGAGTTTGGGCTTCGAGTTATATTTACTTTCTTTCATAAAATATCATGCAATAAAAAGTAAAGGCTGTTTACTTAAGTACCGTATAAAACATGATAGTAACTTTTACCTTGATATGTAAAAAAAAAAAACACATAAATATCATAACAATCATAAAAACACTAATAATAAAGAATAACATGAAATGTATAAACAATACAGTACAATAAAATGTGTTTATGGTCTATTATATGAAAAAAAAAAAAAGGTTAAGACTTAAAATCATTAATGAGAACTTACAGTATAATAGCATATATTATTTAGATGTTATTACACTGGGTTTCTGCTCAGCTCTCTCTCTCTCTCCGTTTTTTCTTGGTCTGTCTACGTGTCATCCGGCACATCGGGTCACGGATCCTCCCCACCCTGCAGATATACTGTATCACTCGTTTCTGTAGCAGTTACTTAAGGGGTCGGGTTGCCAGCTCGATGGCTGATTATCATTCTCACATTACGGGCAATTACGGCAATTAGCCTAACCTTCATGTCTTTGGACTGTGGAAGGAAACTGGGGCATCTGGAGGAATCCCACTAAGCACAGGGAGAACATGCAAACTCCATGAAATCTAACCCTTGACCCTGTGCAAGGCGACAGTGCTAACCACCGAGCCACTGTGCCGCCCATCTCTCTTATGTAGTAGTTTTTTATGTTTTTATATATTGGAACGTCACTGAATCCACTTCACTTGTCTAGCTTTTCTAATACTTGGCTAGACTACAACCTGCACAGTGATCAATTTACAGTGAAAAGCCCTTGACTGAGAGGGAAAGCAAAGAAAGGCAGAGCAATCTGATTACATCCATGAACTAACAAAAAGAGGATGTAGTTAGATTTCCTGTCGATTTCCTGTACCTACCTTATAAATAACATAGGTACAGAACCTAGCTAGTGTTATAAATAAAATAAATATCCATCACTTTAAAGGGCATCTATTATACAAAATTCACTTTTCAGTCATTTCAAATATTCAGATGGCTCTCCAGTCTGTGTATCAAAAAATCAGAGAAAAAAAACATTTCCTGTCTTTTTCCACTGTTTTATTAGCTGTGTGACCTCATAAAGGGAGATCCCCTCCCCAGCGTGTCGCTCAGCTCTGCAGTTCTCTGGAGGGGTGTGGCTCAGCAGTAGCTCGTTTACACAGACCCTAAAATGTCACATTTGGAGGAGACAACTTATCTCAGCTGCTTCAAACCAGGCCTGAAACAAGTCCAAAATCTGTCCAGCAGGAGCCTTCTCTCCACTACAGGATTGTCATGTACCAACATGGAGGAGTACATGGTATCAGTGACTTGCTATAGTACATCAGTGCATCGATGACATCACTGTCTCCAAGCCCATCACACACGCTCCAACCAGAAACCGTGTATGACTGAAGACATGCATGAAAAGTTCCAGTACACTGGAAGACTGACACTGGAGACTCCTTCAAAAAATTAAGAATATTAAGAATATTAAGTAAACGAATATAAACAATTACACATTTAAGCACATTCATATGTAGGTTGACATTGATGGCATTCAGTTCAAATGTCAAGTTCCACTCAAAATGGGCCTCCGAGTGGCGCAGTGGTAAAGTGCTCGCCCTACCATCGGGAGATCGCAAGTTCGATTCCCGGGTGATGCTGTAACCTCTCATAGCCGGAGCTCTCTCAGAGGTACTTACTGCTCCCACATTAATCACGGCTCTACAGCCAATCAGGTGCGTCTGTGAGCTCACGCAAGTGGAAGGAGCGGATAGTGTGTGTTACGCCGCCCTCAACGGTGCGTGAGCGAGCAGTTTGAAAAGATGCGGATGTGATAGTCATCGGTCATCGGCCCTCCTGACTGAGTGGTAGTAGTACCCTTAATGTGGGAGCCCCCTAGTGGCGGGGAGAAATTGGACACGACCTAATTAAGGAGAAAATGAACTTCCCCACTGACTTGCTTTCCTGGGAAGGTCTCCATAAGAGCCAGTTTCATCATGGTGCTTGCTGGATCTTGCAAATGCACTTGACACAATACTGTTATTGCAAGAACTATTCCAGATCAGCTGACCTTCACGTCTTAAAATAACAACTGACTGTCATTTTTGTTACTTAATTACCTCATGCCATATGTGTTATTTCATGTTTTTTTTAAATACAGTATTGTTCTAGAGTGTAGAACATAAATCCAAACGTGTGTCCAAACTTTTGACTGCTTCCTCAAATATACATATTTGAGGAAGAGTGTGTTAAGAGTGTGGCTCCTTCAGTTTATAAGGAGTTGACAAGTGCATCGTAAATTAGGAAGCCAAATAAGCTGGACAAATTCTTGGATTAGAAGCCATGAAATACCTTTTGAAAACTGATTAAAATTTCAAACATCACGTTAGTGACGGCTGATGCTTTAAAAGGAAACGAAAAAGGAATCAAGCACACTTTAACTGGTGATTTGGCAGCTGAAGCGTCATCTTCAGTGCAGGTGTGTGTGTGTATGTGTGTGAGAGAGAGAGAGGGGATGATATTGTGGTGTTTCCTGAACAAGGTTGGCAAACATGTGAAAGGTCTTTACTTAACCTCAGGCCCGCTTTTAACACACAATTAAAACCTTGAGCGGTGAGACGTCTCGCTTTAATTACCAGGTTGTTCCAAGTGGATGCTCTTCAGAAGACTCTTCACTACAACTGCCAGCTCGCCACACACACACACACACACACACACACACACACACACACACACACACACACACACACACCCCCCTAGTCTCTTTTGTTATCAGTACAACGCATTAATAGAGAAGTGAAGCTCGGACGTTAAAATGTCAGTGCTGTAGATACTGTAGGTAAATGATGTAAATTAGTGCAAACCGAAGTCCATCAAACACAGAGTCTACTGTGTGCTAGAGATCTTTATCTCTCACACACGCACGCACGCACACACGCCTTCCTGCTACCTTTTAAGGACCGAGAGCAAACGCTGCTGTCATGTCCACTGTGTTTTTATGTGTGAGATAAAACAGAGGTGTCTGTAATTTCCAGTATCCAGAGAGTGACTTACGTAAACGTGGGGCCGCTGGCTGTAACGCTGCTGCCCAAACACTCCTCACATGCTTTACATCAGTTGTCAAGACAGTCCCGTTCAATTCACGTTACGCTAGGTGAAGGTTTGCCTTTGGGTTCTGTCTGGATTTTCTATTATGCTTTTTTCCCCCAGTATAGATAAAAGATAAAAAACTTTCTGTCTGGTATGTCTCTCTCACCACTTCCAGCTCACTGGCCTCAAATTACAGCACTGGCGCCGTCGACGTGACCAGCGGAACTCTCTCCATCCCTTCATAAAAGATTCAAGCGAATCCTGTTTGCTTTCTGAACTTAGCTCTAATATACACACCCACTCACACTTCTCTCCAGATGGTCTGAAATGAATGTTTTTTTTTTTTTTCCTGGCGGACTGGGGTGCGAGAGGTAAAGCGAGCTTGTGTGTGTGTGTGTGTGTGTGTGTGTGTGTGTGTGTGTGTGTGTGTGTGTGTGTGTGTGTGGATTATGATGTTAAAGATGAGCGGTGTGCAATGTGATTTGTTGATTGTCTTGTGCAAATTGGAGTGATTGCTGTAAATTGTGCAACGGAGAGCATTACAGTAAACACACACATCATGGAGATTAAACAAAGACTCGAGGCTCGAGCATCCAAACTGTTGATGTGGTGTTAATAAGTAAACAATACCTATTACATAAAAATTCATATGAAGAATATAACCATGTACATTTCTTTCCCAGCATGTATAAATCCTGGATCTGGATGGACTTATGTTTGTGCAAAGTCTAATACTGAACTAACTAAGTACAATTCAGTACAATTCTAAAACGTCTCAGTGATCATCACATAATCAATTGACAATAACAAGAATTTCAAGCCAATCCTCCTGACTCGTACCCAGTATACATATAATAGCTCCAGGTCTAGCCTGACACCGAGCCGTATAGAACCCTTATAGAACACAAAGATTCTTCAGCTCCAATCCAGGGGGGCCGGTGTCCAGCTCAGTCTTTAATTCAACACGAACACATCTAAGCACGTACACACTGAACCTGGTACTTTGATGGTGAGTGGAATCAGCTTTGTTTGAACACAAAAGTAACCAAACTGTGTTGGACGCTGGCCCTCCAAGAGTGGAAAAAGCCACAGAAAAAAAAAAACCCATAGCAGCATTCACACTGACCTCAACATAAAGTACAACGGTACAGTACCACTGCAAAAAAAAAAAATTAGCCTCGGCATTCGAAGCCTTTTCGGCGTACGAGTTCAAAACTCGTTTGTGTCCGTGGAAAGCCAAGCAAACCAAGTTAACGTATATTTTTTTGTGGGTTGTTTGCAATGTGTGCAAGATTTAGTGAAGACATCCCAAGAATGTTAGCAAGGATAGTAGCAAGAAGAAAATGGAGTCGCTTTCACCTTTGTTTTTACAGCAGCTGGTGCCAAGAGCAATCATACAGTAAATTAAGGTTAAATAAGGTTTTCCCAAATGTTTTGATTATTTTAAATGCAAAAATATGATTATACTATTGGAAATTGGTAATATTTTTGAGTGGCTGGAACAGATTATCTGCATTTACATTATTTCCTATGGAAAAAATGTGTTTTGCAATACGAAATTTTGCTGTAAGAACTCGCCGACCAGGACAGATTAAATTCGTCTGCTGTACTTAAAAGTGGAAACGATATATTATCGATTCGCTCAGCCCCTCTCCGGACACACGGACCCTGTGTGTGTGAATAGCCCCGCCCCTTCATGCACACACATTGATTGTGCACGTGAAGTGCTCGTGAACATACGCGTACATGCCGTGTGTTTTGGAACAACAGCGATCAGTTTTGTGACGAAGCTCTCAGTAAAAAAAATAAAGATGGCGGAATGGGAAATGTATTGTCAGAGACCGACCCAACAATCCAGATGAGTTTGGTTGGTTTGCAAGGTAGCTAAACTAACATTAGATTACAGCTGGTTTGTAGAGGTCACCACTATATGCAAAACAAACCTTATTGGTTAATAGAGATCAGTGGTAGCTCAGTGGTTAAGGCATTGGACTATGGTTTGGAAAGTCCCAGGTTCAAATCCCACGACCACCAAGTTGTTCCTGTTGGGCCCTTGAGCAAGGCCCTTAACCCTCAACTGCTCAGATGTATAATGAGATACAAATGTAAGTCACTCTCGATAAGGGCGTCTGCCAAATGCCTAAATGTAGAGATGGGAGAAAGAATCCAAATTCAGTGAGTGATTTATCGTGACTCGAGTGACAATTCATGTTTTTCAATTCAACTTTTTTTGAGTGCATGGAGTTTGCATGTTCTCATCACACTGTGTGGGTTTCCTCTGGGTACTCTAGTTTCCTCCAACTGTCCGAAGTCATACTGTAGGTCGACTGGTGTTGATGAACTTGCTGGAAAAATGAATGAATGAAGTATTTGTTCTTCGTCTTGGAAATTTCACAACTGAAGTGCTACTGATTGAGCAGATAGTGTTGCTTTAACTCCTGACTCACAGTGCATCAACTCCATTCTCTCCCATTCTATCTGAGGCTCAGGTAAACGGAGTCCAGTATTGAGTAATTCACTTTCCCAGAGCTCTGAGACAGAAAGCAGTCGTCTCACTTCACGTGTAATCGGAGCCTCGGAGACTCCAGCATCGGGATAAAGCTGCAGCATCATCGAAGCGCAGCTACTTTTACGCTCGCTGTAATGGCCCTTAAATGGGCAGAGATCCTGGCTTGAAGACGCTGAGGAATGATGGGTATGGATTCAAATGTCAAGAGGATTCTGCTTAGCAATATGTGTATGTGTGTGTGTTAGTACTGTAAGAATAATCTTTCATGGGAGAACAATCACTCTGCAATCATGTCAACAACTGGACGATGCAAGGTGTGAGTTAAATCCTCCCTGCATCTGGACTGTACAAACAAATATTCTTATATAACATTTTCTGACTTGTGTATACAACACAAGTCAAAAGTTTGGACACAAATTCGAATTCCATGGTCTTTCCTGATTTTTATTTCTTTCTACAGTGTAAAGGCGTCCATAATACGCAATAACCTCCTTTGAACAGTTGATATTGAGATGTGTCTGCTACTTGTGCTCTGTACATCCTTCATAACGGCTCTAATCTGAGATGCTGGTTGTTAATTGGTGATTTTTCTGAGGCTGGTAACTCTAAATGAACGTCTCCTCTCCAGCAGAGGTAAGTTTGGGTCTTGCCTTCCTGGGAAGGTCTTCATGAGAGCCAGTTTGATCACGGCGCTTGATGGGTTTTGCAAAAGCACTTGACAATACTGTTGTTGGAAGAACATTTCCAGAACAGCTGACCTTCACGTCTTAAAATAACTGACTGCTGGTGGTGGTGTTGTTGTTACGTAATTACCTCATGCAATACGTGTTATTTCATAGTTTTGAAAAGTATAGTTTTGATCCAGTATCAATAGAGCGTATATAATGAATAACTAAACAAACGAACAAACAAAAAAACATTAGAAGAATGTTACTGTTAGTGTACTGTACATCGAGGTGTCAGCTTTTAATGACTCACTGCAAATAATTTCTAAAGCAAAAAATGTAATTCCATTTCTGGATGAATTATTTACTTTTATTCATTCTGTTCCATGTTTAATGTGTAAACTCATCTGTTAATATTGAACTTAATATTTATACAGTTTCACTACTTTATTGGGGCTTTGTTTGCAAAACCTCCGCATTATTAAATATTCGGATGCATAAATACTCTGATGAAGACAATGGATTTTTGTCCATCTACGGACTAAAATATCATAGTTAACATCTTCAAAAACAACACAATAATGATATACGCCATCTTCCATAGACTCTCACATCATTTATACTGCTTTATCCTGTATTCAGGGTCGAGGGGGCCTGGAGCCTATCCCAGGAGACTTGGGGCACACACATACATACACACACACACTCATTCACACACTACAGCCAATTTTGGGAAAGCCAATTAACCTAACCTACATGTCCTTTGGACTGTGGGAGGAAACCGGTGTACCCGGAGGAAACCCACCAAGCAGGTGCAAACTCCATGCACACAGAGACGGGAATCGAACCTGGCCGGGAATCGAACTCCGACCCTGAAGGCGACAGACAGTGCTAACCACTACACCACCGATCTTACGTATACTTCTTTTTTAATAGTAATACATGTCCAACAATAAACGGATAACAACCATGTTACTTTCCAAAAAAAAAAAAAAAAAAAACACAATATAATTATTCATATGGTGGTATTTTTCTGTAGCAGATGACTTAGCATGTCCGATCACGTAATAATTTACTGGGACATACAGTAAGCGAACCACACATAAGGAGGCATCGCATAAGTTAAAATGGTAGTCAATGTTAATATTTTTATGAAGATGTTACTTCCTCTCTAGCACTGCTAATTGAACACAGTTACCCAATTCTCAAGACGGATTTCATTCGGAACTTCTTCCAACACCATGCCAATTTCAGTAACAAACTAATTTCTGTAATTGACAAAAGTTTAAAAGGTGTCTTCCAAATACCCCCTATTCTTGTGTTGCAGTTACTACTTCTTTTCTTCCCTACGAAGACATTTACTGGTTTCTTAAAAATTGAGTAACATCACAAAAATCTACTGGTGCAGATGCGAACCTGATGTAAAAGATATATCGTTCCTCCTGTGCCAATTACAAATCCAGATTTATTTCCATTTTCCATATCGTGCAGCAAAGCTGTTCGAATTCAATGCCGCTACTGTATCCTGATATACTTCAAAAACCTTCAAAAGAACCCATGGTCGTGAGCAGTGCCGTCACTGTGTGAACCTCAATGTCATTTAAAAGAGCAGGAGTTTGCAAGGAGAAGAGAAGATGTCCTGCAGTGACTTCACCGCTCATCTGACAAAGACGTCTGGTGCCCTTCTGTCTATAGTTGGGGTAAATCTCATGTTTCCCTAATGCAACATTAGCATCTCTCTGAGCATTAGTTCTTAACGGCTGTCTCAGGGAAGCTTCTAACACTGGAGGAAGGAGCTCTGAATAATAATATTAAAATGTGTTCATCATACCGTTTATTGATTTGATCTGATTTGATTTCAATATACAACGTCAGCTATACGTTTTCTGATAACATAAGGTTTGTAATGGAAATGTTAATGAAATGTCAAATTTCTCTGTTTTTAAAATTATGATTTTCTTTCTGCAAAGCTGCAGTCGGTGTGACACTTACAAAACTCCAAATATGGCAAAGTTTGCGCAACTTAGAGAAGACGTCAGAGGCAGAAGTGGACGTTACTGTGTTCTTACTCTCGTCCATGCCTGAAAAGGTTTAAATCCAGGCTGTGCCAGGTTATGCAAATTGTCAGTTAGATGTAAATGGAGTGAAATGAAAACAGTCACATACAGTATAGACAGCTAGAGGAAAAATATCGACTGCACGCAGGTGATTGTGGCCACTAAGCACATCAAAGAGAAATGTCTGGTTGACTTTCGACTGTGCAGACTCGTCGGTGCTGCACACTGGGGATTATACGGCACGATGCGGCTTGAGTCATGAGACCAGTCACCTACGGCTGGCTCTAATAAAGTGTTGCACAGCAGTAAAAAAATAAATAAATAAAAAAACAGGACCAGTTTATACACTTAGACCTTTGTCTGTCCTTTAAAATTATTTCTTCCTAATTGAGTGACTAGTCTGATTTCTCTCAGGTGTTGGCTAAAGAAATCATATTTAATAACCCTTCAGTTGATGCCATTATATGTTTGAATCGACTGAGCATTATGAAAAATATTTGTCACAGTGGTGTGCGTAACTGATTTACGAAGGCCGCTCAAGTCAAACTAGGGCTTTTGATTGTTCAGAATAACAGAACACTCCCTTTAAGAGAGAGTGATGAGAGTAAAAACTCCTTTTATTTCTTTATATAATCTACTATCTATAATCTGGTTACTAATGCACTTATCCCAGTGTTTCACTAGTGCCTGGATACGATCAAGGGAGAAGGTTTTCTCAGTATGCCAGAGCCATGATCAGATTGCCTTTGCCGAATATGGAACGCTGGCCTCCCAGGAACTCCTCCTGGAGCGAGTGGGAATAACTCCCAGAGGAGTTGCTGTAATGTGCAAGTGGTATGGGGGAATGATTGTGTGTACAGTTCCTACAAACAGATGTGTCTCTTCTGCAAGTTGGTGACTGTTGATTTATCTGTCGATTTTCAAGGATCAGTCGTTCCCATCTCTGAATGTGCAAAGGAACCACTTCGGCTGGGATCGTCATTGACATAAAAATAAATAAATAAATAAATAAATAAAAAATCAGTTTTACTCCTTCATTCACGAGCAAATTCCAACACAAGTCCCAGTTTGACTTGTAACTGCATAAGCTACTTAAACAGCGACTTTTAGCAATCAGCGATGGTTCACATTAGCTAGTCTTCTTATAGGTTATTGTACACATACTCAGGAGAATGACTTGGATAGGAATGTCTTCCTGAAATTCAATTTAACGTCACAGCTTTAAAAAGTAACAGTTCTAAGTGAACTCATTGCCTGCAGTTACTGCCCTGTGGTACACTTGCATTGCATTATGGGAATCCACAGAATCAATGACAAGCTGCGGCGATCTCTTAGAGCTTTAAACGTTATGTATTTTTATGTAGCACTTTAAAGCAACGTGACCAGGCTGCTGAGCCGTTCCTCTGCCCCGGCACGCTCAGCATGGCTTGTGTAGCCAGTAAATAATGATCTTATTGCTCTCAGATATAACGTTATCATCTCAGAAATAAAATAAAGAAAGAAATAATATAAAGAAGCTTGCGTGGTTAGGGATCAGCACGAGACTGAAATGAACACAACAGTCTCTTCGGGGCTGAGACGAAAAGGAAGAGTGATGCTTTGTAGGGAAGCCATGCTGTTCAACAAGCCCTTACTGCCTATAGCTCACAAACTTCACGACAGTGACAATTTCAGAAGCAGCATGAGTTCAATGAAGATAGATAAGATAAAGAGGAGTCTGTGAATGTTTTTAGAAGTTCCGTTTCCAAAGCGTAATGATGAAAAATCATCCTCCTTTAAACTGCCATGACCCTTTTCCCATCCTTTATGGATTGCACAATACCACTCGAGATACTCATTTTATTTCATCTATATTTTATTTTCATTCCGTTTATGAGATTTCCAGGCCGAGGTGCACCGGTTAAGAGGGGCTATTCATGTCAAAAATTTATTAGTGTAAAGTAAACACACGTGGACCTACGGAGGAGAAAAAAAAGAAAAAAAAAAGAAAAAAAAGTGGTACCTCGGCATACGAGCACATTTTCGCAAGAAATTTGCCTCGCCATACAAAGCATTAATAGCATACGAGCAGCCGAGTCGAGCGCCGGCTAAGTTGCGCGTACGTCCGGGAGCCGTTCAAAACTTGTTTGCGCCAGTGGAAAGCCAAGCAAAGCGAGTTGTTTTTGTGTTTTTTCCCTTTTTTTGGAATACTGAATGAAGACATAGCACCATGTGTCCGGAGAATGTTAGCAAGGACGGCAGCAAGAAGAAAAGAGAGCCACTTTCAGTTTAGTTTTTAAAGCAGCCGGTGCCAAGAGGAATCAAAATTTAAGGATAAGTAAGGTTTAATGTACAGTACAGACCAAAAGTTTGGACACACCTTCTTATTCAAAGACATTGAATTTGTATTATGGCAAGAAAAAAGCAGCTAAGTGAAGAAAAACGAGTGGCCATCATTACTTTAAAAAATGAAGATCAGTCAGTCCGAAAAATTGGGAAAACTTTGAAAGTGCCCCCAAGTGCAGTCACAAAAACCATCAAGCGCTACAAAGAAACTGGCTCACATGCGGACCGGCCCAGGAAAGGAAGACCAAGAGTCACCTGTGCTGCGGAGGATAAGTTCATCCGAGTCACCAGCCTCAGAAATCGCAGGTTAACAGCGGCTCAGATCAGAGAGCAGGTCAATGCCACACAGAGTTCTAGCAGCAGACACATCTCTAGAACAACTGTTAAGAGGAGACTGTGTGAATCAGGCCTTCATGGTAGAATATCTGCTAGAAAACCACTGCTAAGGACAGGCAACAAGCAGAAG
>JAAGKR010000598.1:130000-180000 GCA_011419295.1 Clarias macrocephalus | reverse complement strand
AGGAACCAAAAAGTGATTATAGCGCTGCCTAATTTGACACAGGTCACTCTGTTCTGTGTTGGTCATTTAGCTGATTAGAGTAATTAACAAGCAAAAACATATGCATTGTATTTTTATAAAGGCTCGACCTCACAGTATGGAATAATGTTTTTTTTTCCCAATCGTGTTTACATTTAATTTAGTACTCATAAAACCGGAAGTGTATCGCTCTGCTCTTGTTTTCACACTAACAGTAGCCAGTTGCTTGTGTCTGACTGGTCAGCGACTTTAACGTGCATAAAATGAAAAACACTATGTTTAAATTGAAAAATGAACAGAAGTAAAGTGTGAACACTGCAGGAGGTTACTACGAATCTGAGAGGTTGAGAATGGATTTTGCAAAAAAAAAAAAAAATTAATTTATATTATAATATTTATATTTTATATTTATAGGTTTAAATGAAACACAACATTTTTCAGTTATTTCTTATAAGCAATCTGACAGAAATAATAAACGTTTCTAAATGATTGATTAATTGTACTATTATTTTATGTGTGGCATGTAATATAAAGTCAAAGGCATTCTTTAACGGGAAGCACAAGCACAGTCTTGTTGTTCCTCAGGACAGAATTAGCAAGATCAGTGTATTAAAAAAAACACTAGAAATCCATTATCCATGGTGAAAAGATTTTCAGAAGTGTTTCTGTATACAGTGGGGTGTTGGTAGAGGTTCCAGGCAAAAGTAAGAAAGAAAAAAAAAAAAAGACTGAGGAGACCAGCAAACCCCACAGATCAATTTATGATTCATACCAAGTGCTGAGGTAATAGAATAATATAATGGTGCCATATTAATCAGTGGCTTCTTAAAAACTGCATTCCTCATAATGTAAATATATGAGATTATATTAGAAATATATAAGATTTTTAGATATAATGTAATACATAAAGGGTACCTTCTCTATTAAAAAAATAAAATAATGTATTACTTATTAATAGTATTTTTAAAATCAAAGTCTTTAAAATGTTGTGAATGTGAAATGTTTAAATATTGCTAATATAACAGTTTAATGATATAAGTTTTTTATTATATTGTATAGTATTTACTAAGGTTTTAATAGAAAAGAAGTGAATGGAGTGAAAAAATAGGGTTGTGCTTTTTTTAATGAAAAGGGTTGTTTGAAGTATTAGAATTATATTGTTAAATTAAAATGCTAACGTGTAGATCTTGATATTACTGAATAATAATAATAATAATAATAATAATAATAATAATAATAATAATAATGTGATTTTCTTTCCTTTTCACCTCCTTCTGTGGTGAATTTGGTTCAGGCACACCAATGGACAGATTTGGTCCTAGGCTGGTTATGGTGGCCTTTGGAGGCCTGACTAAGGCCCATTAATGATTGAGGCGAGTACAGCTGGAAACAAGGGGGCTGGGAGTGAAGAGCGAGTGTGTTCAATCACCCGAAATGAGAGTGAATAAGGAAGGGCCAGGAGAGGGGAGAGAGAAAGAGATAAAGAGAGAGGGAGAATAGGAGAGAAAGAGAGAGACAGCACATAAGAGAAAGAGAAACAGAACAAGCCAAAGAGACAGCGATCAACAGACAGAAAGCGAAGGGACAGAAGAGAAAGAGGACAAGCGGAGGGTGGCAAAGGAAGTGTTTAAACAGCCAGGCAGTGATTGACAGGTCTGATAACACGGAGGGGGAAGGGAGATCTCAGACTCGGGTTCGGAGTGGAAAGCGAGCTATTAATTACCAAAGCAGAAGCAGATGTAACAGAATTGTGTCCTCGGTGGATATGGGACAGCTGGAAATCATCAAAATGGAGAAGAGAAGGAGGAGAAATGTAGGTGGGTAAGTGGAAAGAGGAAGAAAGCAAGAACCAAGGGAGAAGCAAGACAAGGTGACCTGGTCCAGGGAAAACTGATAACATGGTTCACCTAAATGGCCTAATACAACGCAAAGGCACATTGTAGTGACTACATGAGTGAAGTCTAATAGAATGATTTGATTGGCTGTTTTTAATTGAATCACTTTGTACAGGAAGAATGAGTCAGTGTTTTTTTTTTTTTTTTTTAAAGCATTGGGTCAGGACTATTTGGAAGAGGAAGCCTTAAAAAAAGCAATGGAATGTGGAAGGAAGAGTGAGTCAGCATGTTAGCAAATGAGTTAGAGGAGCAGACAGGAAGGAAATCTGAATGGAAAACAACATTGAAACATTTGTGTGTGTGTGTGAAAGAGAGTTTCTCTTAATGCATGTAGTGTATGCATTGTGTCACTGCACAGTATCAATTGTTACACCAAATATTTTTGTGGCCATTTTCGTATATCAAAATTCTTTCCATTTTTCTCCATTAATAATCCGTTCCATGGCTAGATGTATAGAATTTGGTGATTATTAATTTAGCAAAAAGCATTAAAAATTAAGTGAAGTATTGCTCTAGCTAATATTAAAATGTTCTTACATTAGAGACCAGTTATAACCTCAATAACCTCTAGATTTCATTCTTACACTTGGAGAAAGAGTTGGGATGAAGGGTTCTTCACTTACTGAAAGTGTCCTCTGAAACAGAGGGTAGGGGTCTACAACATTTAAATTTTTTCCCCACAGAGGGATAAACCAAAGGAGCCTTTAGAATTAGGGAAAAAAAATTATTATGAAAATAACTCACAGGAATTCCACCACAATGCTAGTATTTGACAGGGCCAAGCATTTCTAACTGACAAAAAAAGTGGTTATCAAATGACATCACAACATGGCAGGCAATGGCACAGAGAAGTGAACCAAAAAAAAACAAAAAAAAAAAACACCATGTTGAAGAAATAAAATTTTATTTAAAAAATTATAAATTCTTCTAGATGACGCCTGGTAAAATAACTATGATAATAACTGTAGTGGACTAGGTGAATCAGGGTAATGACATAGTACCTAAGTACTAAAATATCATCAGTGCACACCACTCTTATTTTTCATTGAGCCTCAAATTTTAAAGTTGTAAAGTTGTGAAGTTGGGATTCTATTCCTTTTATGCCATGAAAACTCTTCTCTCAAAAAACCCTCACCATGTTGTAATCCCTTCCTCCAAACTCTTGGGAGGACTAACGGCAGCAGTAGGCTAGTAGTTTTAACTAAAACTGTAAAAGGTACTTTGCCTTGGATTTCTTTTTTTTTCTATTAAAGAACACCTCCAAGTATCAGTTCACAGCAATGTTAGAGGCAATCCAGGCATCTCATTCTCCAGCTAATTATCTGTTTAGCAGGGTCAAAAAGCCATCATGGGGTGGAACACCCTTCTCAAACTAACAGCACAGGAACTGCCCAGCCAGCGCTGTTAACAGTGGCACATTGAGAGAAGCTTTAGTGTCAAAAAGACAAACTCATCTGGGACCTGGCCAGAGATTTTCAGTTAGCGCCTAGAATTGCATAAAAAATAAATAAGTGTGCTTTCCCTGAAGATCCATCAGTGGATTCATTTTTCACCTGTACACTGAAGTAACTCGTTACAGGCAGTGAGGGTGAAAATGAGTCGTCCCTCTGGAGTGCTGTTTTCCCCCCCTGAATCCACACACACACACACACACACACACACACACACACACACACACACACACACACACACACACACACACACACACACACACACACACACACACACACACACACACACACACACACACATTTATCTTCTTCGGACCTCTGGAACACACACTTTTCTTACGTGCAAATCTACGGTAGAAGCCAGCGTTTAAAAAACTTATATATAACCACATATATAAATTAAGATAAAAGATATATACAGTATATATACCTATATATAAATGAGACACTTTTCTTACGTGCAAATCTATTTATATTATTCCACATATCTGATAGTTTTTTATGATTTTTTTTTTATGAAAAAGTGAGGTAAAGATGAAAATAAAGAATAAAACTCAATTTCCTCAGATGCACCATTAATAGGAATGCACAAATCATTGTTCACTAGTCAGACAAAGTAATATAGATACATGTGATTTCTCAGAGAAGACCAAATTATTTGGCCATATTGTGGCTGAAATATATGGCAGTTATATACACACACATTCATTTCTCTTTTTACCTGCCGTCTGTGGCTTTAATCACAGTCATGCTAATATTCTGTATAACCGCACTCCTATTTGAGCAGAAATAGTTACAAAACAGCTGAACAGTAATCTGAATATGGATTTATTTTAGATCTCAGCAACCAAGAAAACCTCCCTGACCACTCTGTGAGGAACCAGATTCAAACAGCAGTCCATCCTTTTTGTTGATGCAATGCAGCTGAAAAGTAAATCATTACTATGTTACATAAATTACATAAATGTTTACTGAAATAAAACAGTAGCAAATTAATTGAGGAGATCATTAGCAGAGAAAGATGAAGTTTTTATGTCCAATTCCCATCCTTACTTTTTGTGATATTGCCTGTATTACATATTAATTATACAATTAAGTATAATATTTGCAATAATCAGTTTTTTTAAAATTTGCATCAGATAATTTTATTTTGATGTATATTTTTAGAACCGTATTATGTTCTAAATGCATTTTAGTTGCCTTGAAGAAATCATATAAATTAATTAAGCCGTTATAATATATGCAACGTGAGTGCACATGCTTTTTGGTGTTCACAGCATTTTAGAGACCTGCACTCTTCAGCTGATTTTAATAAAATGTGTATTACTCAAGCATGTGAAGCCTGTCAGCCCGTCAGTGCTCCATTGTGTGGCACAGAGTTTCATCACAGCATGTGGGGAGGGGGGTGCATGAGGTCAGAGGTCACTAGTGTGGACAGCATGATGGAGCAGAGAGAGGATTCACAAAAGTAAAATGAAAGATAAGTGGCGGACGGGTCATTCTTCCCAACTGAAGAAAGTTTTTTGTTTGTTTGAGAAATATGCTAAAATGCATCATCATGATTTGGATTTTTTTTTTCTGTCCCAGAGAATAAAATAAAAAACCTAAGGGTCATACCTAAAAAAAAAAATAATAATAATAATAATAATAATACAATGTTATCTAACCTGTGTGTGTATTTAACTTGTTTCCATTAACTTTAGTTTTTATCTAGTTTTCACAGTCATCTCTCAAATGGTTGATATATAACGAGAACACACAAAAATCTTCCTTTGTTGAGCTGAATATGAGTTAGATTATAAACAAACCCACCACGAGTGTTTAAATTACAGAACTATAACATGCTAAGAGCTATTTGCCAGATATACACAGACAATGTTTTTTTTTTTTATTGTTTCCTGCAAATTGTTACCTAATTGCAATCTTCACCTTGTGGATCAAACTTTCTTTTCTTCATATCTGTAAGATGTTACTTGCCGATTAATGGTATGTTTATTCTGTCTGGCATTTTAATCCAAAGTCGCTGATGATTCAAGTAGAATACAATGCAGCCCTGTTTAAGTGAGCTCTGTTACCCCACACAAGCTGCTTCAGTGGAACAAGCAAACAAGCCAAGGGAATTCGAGCTCTTTTCACCGAGCCAGATCATTTGACTCTCAGCTCAACAATCAGAGTTGAGTGTTTAAGCTCCCACACGACTCGTGTTTTTTTAATAATGCTTTGACCAGCTTGAATGTTGTGAAATCTTCTAATTAATAAAACACCATTATAAAATTTATTTACAAATTGTAAAAAACACAGGGGTTGCACTGAATATCAGTGTTTGTTGCATCTGATTGTCTTTCCTAAAATATCACTATCACATCACTATTCATGTTGGAGAACTTCCATGGACTATATAAACTATATTTGCTAACATACATACATATATATATATATATATATACCAACAAAAAATCTGTAAAAAATGTTGAAGAGGCAACTTGTTCCACCATTACGAGACTCATTTCTGGCCTAGAGAACTCCTACGACCAATGAAGTCTTCGTTTTTTTTTTGTTTTTTTTATGGCACGTCACAGGTGTTTACTACTTATTGCATTAAACAAAGAAGATTCTATGTAATGTTTGGAAATTGCTTGTTCTTTCTTTCTCAGACAGGTTTCATTGTTGCAATTTAATTGCAATTATTTTCCAGACCACTTGTCCTGTCCACGGTTGTAGAGGGAACTTGAGGGCACAAGGAGGAGCACCCGCTGGATGGGGTTGCCATCTCATCACAGGGCACAAGTGTCCACATGATTTGAAAACACAAATCAGCCTACAGTGCCTGTTTCGTGACTTGTTAAGGAAGTCTGGGCATCTGGTAGAAACCCACAAAGCGCGGGGAGAACATGCAAACAGAAAAAATGACACACAGACACACACAGACACACAGACACACAGACTAGAGATATGAATCAAACCCCACCCTCCCCCACCACAGTTACATTTTGCATTTTGAAGGAAAAAATACTGCGACACTGATCACATCTTATTTTAAAGGCAATCATGGAAAAATGGAGTTGTTGGAGTTGCTATAGTGACAAAATAGCCGACACTGATTAGCTGAGAGGTTTGTGGTCTAGCCAATAAAAATTTAAAGAAAACTCTTTTATACTGGAGCCCTTAGAAAATCCTGGTTTTTAAACTGTTACAGTCAATAACATCTTTAGCAACTAAAATCATGTTATAATCCAATAAATATTCTGGTCATTTAAACTGATCTCCTCTCAAACAAACTGAACAAAAAATTACGACACCGTAACACCTTTGTAAAACAGTTTTAATCACTGAAAAATCTTAACGCTACAGCCTCTGTGTTCAGTATTTCTTATGATCAGGACAAAGCAGGACTCACGTTTGGTTTTCTTAAATACAGACTTTAGGGAGTTTTGCATAATTACCTATACAGACACATGAAAACAGGTATAGGAGTAAAAAAGAAAGGAAAAGAAAACATCAACGCAATGCAAAACTGAAAAAAGTCCCTGTACATATAAAAATAAATTAATTACCTTGCATCATTATTTTCCTGTTTGTTAATTATTTCAATCTCAACACACCAAAAATGGGTTGTAATAAATCCTTCACACCGTCAGATGAACACAAATATTTATTTACACTGGAGAGTATTTTTTTTTATTAAAAAAAGCGCTGAGCTAAATTTTAAACAGCTTATTCTGATCATTGAGTATGACGACAAATGACAGGAAAAGACCATATTTACACTATGAGCCATCCAAGTAGGTTTTGTGCTCCAACACAAGACATTTTAAACCCCGCCCTCACCAAAAGGAAAAAACAACAACAACAAAAAAGTTCTTACAATATTCAAAGGAAATGAGAAACACATTTTGAGACAACAGTAGTATAAAAATGTTTCAGACAACTGGGCTCTAAAATATTATCTTTCGCCCGGTACAAAACAAAGTTAAATAAATAAAAAAATTAAAAAAAAAAAAAAAGAGGAATATAAAGTTGGCTTTATCATTGCAGCACAAATATAGTAATCACAGGCATGTGCCGATAATCAGGTTTAAAATGCATCACGATATTCAATGTGGACACAATATTGTCTTGCTTGTGAGGAAACTGGTCTTTGAAGATCCTTTTTTGTGAACTGTTTTGTAGGAGCATTGTGGGATTATGCTACAGTGGGATACAACAGTATCGTAAAGAATAATTAAAGCCCAAAAAAATATGTGAAGTGAAGCAATGATCGTGATATTGACGCTTCATATCGGCACATGCCTGGGGAAAATCTGACAGAGCCGAGTTTGGTCACTGTGTGGAGTGACAGTGATTGGTAGCCATACATTTGATATTTCAACCTAAATCCAGACTGAGCGCAATATAAAAAGGAAGCGAGAGCGGCAGCGTCTCCAGTGTGTATCCTCAGCACGAGGGCATGGAAGGAGATGCCAGGCACTTGGGTACGGGTCCTGGTATTTTAACTATTTCAGTCTTGGCTCGGAGAGGTAGGTGCTCGTTTAGAAGTTCAGCAGGATCAGCGCATCCCTGTTTGGCCCTTTAAGGCAAAGGCCTTCATGGTGGATTAAACACTTCAGATCAGATTTTTTTTTTAATTCACAAACAGACAAAGCAGTTTAAAAAAAAAAGTTTCTTAAACTAGTCCATTTTTTTTTGTTAAAGAGGTAACAGTGGTGAGCAGATACAATTAAGTCTCCAGCCAAAATCACTCAGCACCCCCCCAACAGTGATTCACACCAATATGTCCGTGTGTTTCTGTGTCTTGGCCCCACATCTGGTCCCCCAGGACCTTAAACTTTACAGCATTTAGTCAAATTCAGTGCAACGTCAGAGCATTAAATATTCGGCCAAGTCGTGTGTGTGTGTGTGTGTGTGTGTGTGTGTGTGTGTGTGTGTGTGTGTGTGTGTGTGTGTGTGTGTGTGTGTGTGCATTTGTCTGTCTGGTGTGTTTAAGTTAGTTTGTAGCTGCTCTGATTGGGATGGTTGGCCTCTTCCTCCTCCCTCAGCAGTCCTGTGCCACCTGTTCAGGTTTTCTCCTGCCCCGTGACGCTCATGGTTTTCTCTCCCAGCCTCTGCGTGACAGCAAACAACAAAATCAATTAAATAAAACATAATATTGAAAAAAAAAAGTAATAATAGCACATATTTAAATTGACAGTCTAGCTAACATAAACCTCACTCACTTTATATCTTAAAACCAGACCAACAGGGGTCAATAATATTACTAGTAATGTAATTATTATTATTGTTATTATAAAACATCAAAAAATAATTATAACAAGGAAGAAGGCTCCTCACATCAGTCATTAAGCTGCTCCTATCAGCTGTAACCACTACTCATGAAACTAGAGTAGGTAAATTAGGTAAGGAATAAAACAATGGAAAATAATCAACGACAAGCTGCTGTGATGGAGCCAGATGTTCCTACAACACTTGTTTATTCCTCGTTTGTTCCAAACAGATTAACAAAGAATTAAATATTTATTCCAGAAAAAACAAATCATTTTATGTTTACATAAAACAAGTTCCTCTCATCATTTACATGGGTTATAATGGGTTCGATTCCCTAACCGGCCACTTTTTTTGTGTCACAAGTCTTTGTCTAAGTTGTTGCTATGGAAACTAGGGATGCACAGACTACAATGTTCTTTACCAATTCTGATTCCTTTCGTTCTAAGAACAATAGGTGACAGTATATGCAAACATTTTTGTGACTTTTCTTTAATTATGTTTAAAAAAAAACATTCAATTCTATGTTTACTATAAAACACGGACAAATAAAAACACTGCTACACTTTCCCCAAAAACTACACAAGGTTCCTGGAGGTTCTGTGTTTTTTTTTGTACAAATAAAATCCGACTGAAAATGAGCCAGGCTACCACGTGCTTCCTTTGAGTCACGTGACACCAGTCGACTCCATCATTTATTAAACTTCAGCTTATACACCATTATCAGGACGGTGTGAAAGTAAACAATGCTACTAATGCTAACCACTGAGTGTCAGTTTTTATGGGAGCAAAAAAAAAATAAAAAAAATAACCTGCAAGTGTTGAGCTTTTGATGAGGAAAAAGCACAGGTTTAAAGGTTTAAAGGTGCACAAAGTTTTAGTGTGTGGTGAAGTATACGAACAGCTTGAAGAACAAAAAGCATGCTAGTTGCACATTATCAGGGCAGTCAGATACCCTGTAGTGTTTTAAAGCGTCTGAAATGACTAGAGATGTTAGGAATAACGAACAACTGACTAACAATTTTGTTGAATGTGTTCGGTTACTGACCGCAGCTTTCTGGTTGCTGGTGTCGGTGTGTAAAGCCAGGAAGGGGTTGGCAGCGATGGCACCCTGAGTGGCAGGAAGCAGGTTGTTAATGGGCAGCTGGGTGGAAGAAAGCTGCTGCAGGTCATGCTGTTGCTGCTGTTGCTGTTGCATCAGCTGGTAGAGCAAGGCCTGTTGCTGCTCCTGCATCACACACACACCTTTTTTTAACGCACAGAAATAGACTCCCTCCTATTGACACGGTTGCCACTCTGTTACATTTTTAAGCAGGCACTCAAATTACACTTTAGCAAAACCCACTAATAGCTGAAGTTTTGTTTATTTTGCTGTAAATCATACCGCTTCTAAACCACATTAGCACGACATGGAGATTAGCGAATAACGGCATGCGGTCTGAGGCAGATATGTAAAGGGGGGGGAATCATTATGGTTAGTAACATTATCCTCACAGCTCGGGAAAGCAAACGCTGGATACCGAATACGTCTTGGCTGGTTGTGAAAATCTAAATCTTCTACAGGGTTCCTCGCATGTAACTACATATAAAGCGTAATGTTCACTCGTGAAATCCTTAGAAATGAAAGGCGGAGCAGCTCTATATATGATTGTGCTGAAATAAACGCTCCGATTGCGGCGTTCAAGAATGACAAAAATTATATATTTATTATATATATTTTTAAAAACAAAAAAGCAGCCCTACAGGCATATGGTGTGTGTGTGTGTGTGTGTGTGTGTGTGTGTGTGTGTGTGTGTGTGTGTGTGTGTGTGTGTGTGTATGTGTGTGTGTGTGTGTGTACCGGTGTGGGCTGCTGGGAATTGATGAGCTGCTGCAGCTGTTGCTGATGGAGGAGAAGTTGCCTCTGCTGCTCAGTCAGGAGCTTCACTGCACTAAAACACACACAAACACACACACACACATCAGTGCACTGCGTTTACATTTGCACAAACTATCCCAAGCATTATGAAACACACAGAGCACAGTCAATAGTTAAATAGTAAATGTTCTCCTGCGGCAGCCTCAAACTGTGTTCAGCAGCACAAATACGGAATAGTTCGTTGCAGGTGCCGTGCAATTGCGCATGCGTTCACAGTCAGGGGGCAATTTAGCAAAGTCAACCCCTTATAACTATGTATAGTATTTTGTAGGTGGGAGGAAACCAGAGAACCATAAGGAACTAAAAACAACAGTACTCCGAATTCAAATTCAGCATCAAATCAAGAGCTCTTGGGTTCTGTGGCACCGATGCTACATACTGATGTTCTTTTAAAAAGCAAAACTTAATCTGAAATTCTCACAAACACTTAAAAATATATATATTTTAGAAAAAGAAGAGATTTTTTTTCAGCTTGCACACAGCAGAAACTGAAGGCCATGCAGCTCCTCACCTGGTTTTCGCGGTGGTCACGATGCTGCACCCAACAAGCAGAAGCAAGAGAGACAGAGAAAGATCAGACAAAGGAGACATGAAGGTCAACATGCAGGCAGGTCTACAATACTAAAAGCATAAGAGCAAATGATAAACAAAACAAAACAAAAAAAAACAAGCATGTGCTGTTGTTTGATTTCTGGAACATAATAACATTTTAAAAATAGCTATATGGGCAAAACTTAAGTGCCCTGAAGCGGTAGATTAGCAAGGAGAGTAGCAAGGAACATTCGCACGGTTAAATTTTTTTTCTTGATGGTTCATTCTTGACATCTCATTGATATCGCAAATATTTCAGGACCCTGTGCTAGCATGGCCCAGGAGTTCAACCGTACAGTGAACAAAGGATACAAGTGCTGCTTAATGTTTGAACTCTATTCACCAGGCTCAGGTTATTCAGAAACATTCAATAGCGGTTATGCTGTTGGTTCCTCTATAACAGTACCGCACAAAACAAGGTCAGCTGAATTCACCTTTTCATTAAATGCAACTCAACGACGTCTTATAGTATGTAATGTATTAATACAGGATTATTCCATTCCAGTTCAACCTCTGGGATTGTCCTTGTGCCGCTGTGCAAATGGAACACCATGTGTGTCCCGGAAGTCCGTTCTGTCCTTCCGAAAATAACTGACGAGATGGTGTGCATTTTATTCCTCATGGCCGCCAGCAATTTGCATCATTACATTACACATCATTTATAGCCACTGGCGGATGCGTTTCATGTTGTCATCTGTCTGCCAAACGGCTTTCTACTGAGACCAAAAAATGAGCTCGTCAGGTTAGCAAGAAAACACTGACCTGAAGTCTGGAAGACGTTTCAGTAAGTGCGTTATTACAGACCGTAATATTCCGAGCGGTCTCACCCGATCCGGCCCGATCGGAATGAATTTTTGCTCAGAGCAAGAGGGGGTGTAAATCTTTAATAATCCGTTCAGTATGTAAATATTAGCAATGTAAACAAATATAATCGTTCTGCACATGTCTGCCGCATTAGAAGGGCAACGCAAGTTAGTTGATGAGTTACGGGGAAAGAAATGATTATTATATTACAAGAGAAAAAAAAAGAGAGAAAGGTGTGAGAACAACTCTGTCTCACTCGCATTTACTTTCATTCACTGATTGGCATGTCCTTATAACAAGTAAATCATCTAACCAATCATAGATGAGACTGAATTCTGGTAACCAATCATACTGCAGTTCTGACTGGTTCTGACTCCTGTAAAGCAAGTAATCTGTCAGAGAAAGATTAAATGTAGGATGTAAATCCACCCCCCCCCCCCCCCGATTTACATCCTACATTTACAACATGACCTCACAGTAAAAAAAAAAAATCTTTCTCTGACAGATTACATGCTTTACAGGAGTCAGAACCATTCTGCACATCTCAAAAACAGTCTGATTATACAAACAAATCGTAATGATTTCAAATGGACTGAAGAAAGAGGTAGAGCTTTGTGTCTGACTCGTACAAACGTATCGGGCCTTGAGAAAATGTTAAATGAATATCCGCCTCATAGAAGAAAAAATCCTTAGATCAACAGTTACACCTTTTAAATTTGCTTATGGAGTGAATATGGCTTACAAATCCCTAAGGATGAGTGGTTACTTGTAAAAACAAAAACCTAATACAAAAATAAATAAATAAATAGATAAATAGATAAAATGCATTAATAAAAACCAGAGGTTTTTATTCAGTTTTGGCAAAACATATTTGCTCAGAACGCTCTGGGCTACTGCTCAAAATGTCAGCTCAAAACCCTGTCTGCTCCGGGGGTGCTGTATCACAATTGACCCTTCGTTCTGACTACAACTTCCTTACAAGCTTGGTTTATTTAAAGAAAATTTCATTTCATTGGGAAGCAATGTACATACGTGACAAAGGTTTCCTCTTCAATAACAGCCTATAAATGCCTATGCTTCAATAACAATTCCTGACCAATAAGAATTAAGAGGGAGTTTTCAGCACATGCCTACTAACATGATACAAATCCAAAGTGTCCCCATGCATCTGCCCTGATAAAGAAATCAACAGATCAACTTGTCCTTCTAGCGAGCAAGCGGGCAAACAGGCAGGCAAGGCGAGAGTGAAACAGAAAATCACGCAAACGACTGTGAACGACTTTTTTTGTTCACTAACAGACCTGTTGTTGAGGGCACCAGTGATGGGCAGGGAGGTGGAGGTGATGGAGGAAGACTGAGGGAGAGGGCTGGAGGACTGAATCACACCGTTCAGAGCCCCCACGATGCCACTCATGGCCCCGTGGGTGCCCTGCAGTGCCCCCATCAGGCCGTTCACCTGCTGCTGAGGGGGGCTGTGGGCTGCTGAGGTAGGAGTGGAGAGGGAGGAGGTGCTGCTAGAGCTGCTATGGCCACCAATCAGGAGATCCTGCAGAGAACCCCCCCAAAAAAAAGACAAGAAAGGCAGTGTGGCTATGAAGATCTTCAGTCAATCGGGTCATTTTGAACATCAAGCAGGCGACACGGCTGTTATGATCGAAAAAGATATTTCTCCACTTCATCAGAAGTCATGAAGCTCCCTGGATGAGTTGAGAAATGTTTTAAGGATTATAATGAGCCATGATGCCTTGCTGTACCATATTTTCTGGAGATTAATTATGTATATTTTTTGCGCTCAGGGATGTGCTACATATTTCCACAATACCAGTAGAAGCCTGTATAGTATTGTGACAGGCGGTAGTTTGCCGTGATACAAATTTCATAATACAGTAATATATATTGCTATATTACTTTATAGATTAAAAAATTAAGCGAAAAGTTTTCATCATCTTTAGAACCAATGCTCGCCTGTAATTTGTATTTGGAGACAGATATAGTTTTAGATCAAATCGTATGTGTTTTTTAAACTAATCTGTGTGCAAAGGCTTAGTAGGGTAATCAAATCAAGTGGGAAAGATGGGAACTGGGGTTATACGCATCCTGTCCGCGGTCATAGACAGGAAGTAAGACGCGAGAAAAATTCACACACCGCACGATCTGTGCAAGAAATTTACCAAAGCCGGTTATTTGAACCGTAATTCATTTTCTTACAACCAAGGAACTCTCGATCAGAGTGCCACTTAAAGTGCCACTCAAAGTCAGGAACTTGAACAGGACGTTAGGAGTTGCGAGTTTTTAAACCGTGGAGGCAATTTAAAGTCCAGAAAATACAATAGCATTACATGTTACAGAGAGGAAGAGACATCTTTACAGGTCATTTTCCAATAAACATTACAAAAAACAAAAAATACTGGAAAGCAAGAGATCATACAATGACATGGGCAGCAGGAGGTTTGTACCAGTTAGCATTTATCATTACATCACTGCCTGCCACTAAACAAAAACAAAAAAGTAAAAAAATAAAATTAAAAATTGCGATTGCATTGGTATTCTATTTCACAGGCTAGAAGGTTATACGTAATAACACTTGACTCAACTAAACAGGTGCTCAGTCCCAGCAGATCTGATGTGCAGAGCAGGAGTAGAGCGAGTTACCTGAGTGGGCAAATGTTGAGAGGAGTCTGTTAAAACACTGCTGCCTAGCTGAATGCTCTTGCTGTTCAGCATGTCTGGGGGAGAGAAAGATTGGGCAACTTCACATGAGTGATGACCAGATTAATGGAGCTGCAGGAGGGAGTGAGGCTGCAGCAGGAGTGAAGAGAACGAGGGCATACAGACAGAGGGACTGCTTACTGTGTGTGCAAGTCAGAGTGAATATACATGTTTGTGTGAGTGTGTGTGTGGCGCTCGGGGCACTATGGTGTGTTTAACTATGCAGCTTTCATATATGTGTGTGTGTGTGGGGTACGGCGATGATTTGCAATGTGCATTTAATGAGAGAAATGATGCGCGAGTGTGTTTGTGTTATTGTGGCACGAGGAAGGAGGAGGAGGAGGAGCTTCTCGTGTTGCTGGTGCATAAAGGCTTGTTTTCCACTGCACAAAGTACCAAAACTTTTCACGCTACCATCTTATCTTTTTGGTTCTTGCTTGCATTTGGAACTAACGACAGTCGAGGCAAGGCAAGGCAATTTTATTATTTTATTTTTGTGCACAAGCTGACAAACAATTCAGACTTAAGAATGTGTGGCGAAAAAATAGGACTTCACTCCGTCTGGGCAATTTTTTTACTTTAATTTGGTCAGATTTCCACCAGTCATTTGAAATGAAAATCATTTTCACTTCATCACGACACCAATTATTAATCTCGTTAGCGCTTGTGAAATTGCGTGCGGCTGCTTTTGCTGTTGTCACGGCAACCGCTTCCATTGTCTCCCAAAGAGGTAGACAAAGCGCCAGAAGCCCGCATACCACTGGTTTCCCTTTCAGCTGGTTCGTGCTGTTGAATGTGCAGCGAAAAAAACTGGCCCGAATGCCACAGAAATGTGTATGCACGTGTGCGTGTGGGTGGGTTGGTGTGAGTAATGTGAGTGTGTTGCTGTAGTACAGAGAGGAAATGGAGTTCGCCGCGCCGTTAGTGTGTAAGTGGAATGAAGGGCTGTGAGTGTGTCTAACCTGTGTGTGTGTTGCTGTGGTAGAGTGGAGAGGAGGCGGAGCTTGTTGTGTTGTTTGTGTGTGTGAATGGCACGGAGAGCTGCGCGCTCAGCAGCTGCAGGCGCTCTTTCTTCATGGTCAGGGTTCTGATCTGCTCCTCCAGACGCTGGTTCTCCATCTGCAGCTGGTGCAGAGACTTCAGCATGGCCAGCACTGTGAAAACACACACACACACACACACACACACACACACACACACACACACACACACACACACACACAGTACGTTTAGCACAGAAATGAACAAAGCACTGACCATACAATAAAGAAAAACTATTTTCTGCATAGAAAATGCCAATAGAAATGCCATTTAAATATTTTAAAGGAAAAGTGTTTCACTTTTATAATATTATAATTTGTAATGTGGACTGAATCACAGCACATAAAGGAAAAAAAAGCTCAAATGAATCAAACTAACTGGCACTTGAAACCCACGGCCCAAACCGACTGAAGTGTTATTCTAAAGTGTCGAAATTAACACACAACCGAAATATGAAACAGATTCTTGATGTATACGCTTGTGTGAAGAAAGGGTGCAAGAAGGGCAACAGATGTAGCTGGCTAAACAAAACATTTTTCTTCTGCAAGGCTACCTGTCACACACACACACACACACACACACACACACACACACACACACACACACACACACACACACACACACACACACACACACACACACACACACACACACACACACACACACACAGATCGGAGCCATGGCATTGAACGTGGTTAACTGTCCACCTGTCTCTATTAAAACGTGTCAATTTCCAGAGAAGCTAACCAGCATTTAAAAAAAAAAAAAAACTTTGGTTGAAAATTCTTCTTTAGGGATTCAAGGACTTTTTATATTAAATTAACTCAAATATCAGCTTTCTCCTCCTGCAGGTAGTTTGCACACACATATTTACAATGCTAGTGTATATACAGAAAAACAGACTGACAAAGAAATTAAATCACAATAATTTTTGGTTCATCAAACTAATCTTCTGTTGTTGTTTTGTGGAATGTACTGTAACTTATGCAGATTTATAGCACAGAACTGCTTTAAGATCTGATTAGTCAATTTTTTTTATTTTATTTCTTTGTTAACCATTTGAATTTTTTTCTTATTAACTTCATGAGAGGGAACAACTATTTACAGTTACTGTGTATGTAGGCAATACCAAGCAATACCTTATCACACATGCTTTTCTCAATGCAACTATAAACTGATTTAAAAAATAAATTACATCATTCATTAATAAACATTTGGAAATGCTTCTTCATAAGATGCATAAACCGCTTCGCATGCTGTTATTAAAAAAGAAATATATTCTATGCGGGAACTCTGGCTTTGGTTATTATATCTCTCTTATTATTATTAACTTATTTACTAAAACTTTTTTTTTTATCCATCTACAGCACAGAGTACTGCGGTCAACACGAGCGGTATGTAATGACCTGGACTTTTCAACCTCCTGGCTGAACCCCACAGAGCAGCATGGCGCCAAACTTTCCCCTGATTTAGGAGCAGTTATATCCGAACGTTAACCCGCATTACCGGAACCACAAAAACTGGTTTTAGATCAGCAGCACAGGGTGCCTTCTACACTTGCTGGCACTTCCTGTTGAGGCCCTGTTGAGTGTTTCCTCTCGTACATGACCAACAGCTGCTCCTCGTAAAAGTGCAACGGCCGACGGATGATGTACTGCAAGTCAAGTTTGCTCACTTAGAACAAACTTGTGTGAGGCATGCAACTGGGCTCCTCGTCCCTGTGGTCCAAGCTATTGATTAGTAAACAGTTAATTATCTATTTCTGATGGGTCGGAAATTCCACTGCACTTGATTATGGAAGTGAATTCTATACACTTTACGCTGGATATTACAGTACGTTCCGAGACAAATGACCATTTCCTTAACAATGAAACAAATTCACTCTTAACATATGAAATCCCACAAATTCCATGTAATTAATTAGTCTGGTTAATAATTTGAAGAAGAAAAGCTATTTTTCAGCCTATTAAATAACTCAAGCTGAGTGTCTCTGCCACTGGAAAGAATTTCATGCGGAAATTAACTAAGGAAGAAAAACCAATAAGGAACAGAGCTTATAATTACCGTAGCAAACGTAATTAATTCATTAATCTGTTGGCGAAAGCTGACTTGCATAACAATAAAGTCCTGCGATGGATGTAATTACAGACTTTTCATGGGCGTGCAGCTCGTTTGATTGACAAGCAGTTCAATGCTGCTAAAGTGTAAATATACATATTTTATCAAACACAGATGGATGCAGTCAATCACGCTGTCTGAAACGCACAAAACATGCCTCAAAACAAAAACCTCAAGAGGCAAGAGAGAGAGAGAAAAAAAAAAAAAAAGATGGAGACGTGGGACGTGCATATAATTCATCTTCTAAGTGAAGGAAATGAACTGTAAAGCGCTGAAAAGACAACAACAAAAAATTGTGACTAGTCCTGAAATCAGTAATCAAATTAATGATGAGTTTGAAAAGAGGAAGCACGCATTCGCCTTGTTCCTGAATTCTGTAGCGCGCCCCGAAAACCCGCATCCGATTATTTCTCGGTGCTTTAATCAAGCTTTATGAAAGTGTCAAAATGAACCAATGCGCCAACACTGAAGAGTGTCTATTCAATAAAGCGGCGTTCACATCAAAACCCCTCAGCTGAACGCTTTCCACAGTTTAGCTACGTATTAAACATGAGATCATTCATCCAGTCACACCATGACAGTTTAGCTTTTTTAAGTCATTAGTTAGATGTGTGTGTATTAAAGCTGTCAGAATATATTTCACTGTTTAAATACAATATGAATTATTGTCATTTTTATGCATTTGAAGACAGGAGGAAGGGTGTTCGGTGTGGAAATGCACACTGGTGTGTTTATATGAAGTCATGTCCACGTAGGCATGTTTACAAAGTCTAGTTATGTCTCCGCCTTTTCACACTCCCATCCCCGTGAAAAGTAAACTTGGGACTCGCAATAGAAATACGATTTGACTCGTGTGACGAACATGCTGAGGCTGTTTATCATGGATGCTGATCAGATTGTTGCTCTGTTGCGAGTTACTTCTTATTTGATAATTTACCTTAACTTTGCTTTACTATTACACCCTTGTGCGCAGACGTCAGAATCATGGTTAAATTACTTGAATCAGTGGGTCAGTTTTCAACTTGGAATTATTTCACAGTATTTCAATTATTTAGGGAAATCTACAAACGTTAAAATGTCTAAAACTGCCAAATTTCTTGAAAACATACATACAACACAACTACTTGCATCATCTGCGCAACTCTTCTATACAAGCTCAACACAAGTTACACAACATTTCAGTGTTCATTACATACTTCTACTATTTTTTTTTAAATCCTTCAAACCCTGTAAAAATATAGCTGCTTAAGACAAATCGTTTTAAGACAAAAATTTTGAGAAAATCCTGATCTGGAATCAGTCGCTTCTGGCTCTACAAACCGTACTGGAAGCAGATTTTGGAAAAGACACGTAAAAGTTTTGTATCCTACAAACAGTAGTCCCTTTTTATCCTCGGTCTGTACATACAGTAAATATTAACAGGTGTGTTAAGACACTTTACGTTTTACGTCTTCGCCTCCTAATATTTCAGCACTTCACTATGATACGGCAGCTTCCCAACTGAGGTGACTGAAAGCCAACATACGCTTCTTGAGAAATGTGCACCTGCATCTTTTCAAACTGCTGCTCAGTGTAACACACCAGGGGGGAAAAAAAGCTCTGTTTGCCTCCTTTTGCATGCAAGAGCTCACAGACACTCACGATTGGCTAATACTGTCGTGACTGACGGGTGAAACCGTAATGCTACCCCACACATCCTGAACCCATAGGGAACTTCTTGTTTACAATGAATGTACAGTTTTGTATGATGGTCAGTGCTTAAGGGCCACAAACAGGCAGAAACTAATTGTGTTCGTCAACATACTTTGCGAATAAAAAATGATTCTGATTTTGCTCCGGACCACAGATAGCTTTGGCCTTATCTTCTATCACAGTGATAGAAGAGCTCAAATCGACAATTTATAACATTTAAAAGTTTGACATGAAAGTGTAAAATGTGCTATAACTGCGCTCTGCTCACAAATACTTTCGTCTAGATAAATAGCTGTTCATATGGGCAGGAACAAAAAAGACGCCAAATCTGTGCATGCATGTGTAAACAAAACTTTTTAGTTGTATATTGCAAGTCTACTGAAACAAAACTTGTTCAATTAACTAATGCGTCATATCATATGGATAACAGAAGGCATAAAGTAACCACAAATCACATTGTTTTACAAGGGACTATTTTTATGATTAAATCTAAAAGGAAAAAAAAACTTCTAACGTTTAAAAATGTATCCTAAAGTATCCTAAAACTTAATGAGGTTATTAAATCTCAATTAATATTCTAATGGGAATACAGTGAACCATAATCTGCTTATAAAGCATTCTGGTTGTCATTAAAATTAAAATATAACTTGATGTATGGATAAATTATGAATTGTAGGTCACTGTGATCATGTGCGGAGGCATGCTCTCTACATTGCACAAATAGAAATAAAGATGGTTACAAACTTTTGGATGAATGTGTATCAAGGTAGTCAAGTCTCCAAATGATTTGTCATTTTATAGCTTTAATAATAATAATAATAAAAAAAAACAGGAAACCTTTTTGTATACATACCGGATATTGAACTCATGTTATTTGCAAGACTATTTTTTTTATTTATCTTAAGGCTCTATTTTTATAGTATATGTACATATTAAGTACTTAAAATATATATCATAAAAAAGATATTGTAGTAAATTAGGACCATTACCTTTTAAATAATACAGTACAGACCAAAAGTTTGGACACACCTTCTCATTCAAAAAGTTTTCTTAATTGTGTTCTTCATTGTGTCCTTTAGCCCAAACGCGTCTCTTCTGCTTGTTGCCTGTCCTTAGCAGTGGTTTCCTAGCAGATATTCTACCATTCTGATTCACACAGTCTCCTCTTAACAGTTGTTCTAGAGACGTGTCTGCTGCTAGAACTCTGTGTGGCATTGACCTGCTCTCTGATCTGAGCTGCTGTTAACCTGCGATTTCTGAGGTTAGTGCCTCGGATGAACTTATCCTCCGCAGCAGAGGTGACTCTTGGTCTTCCTTTCCTGGAGCGGTGCGCATGTGAGCCAGTTTCTTTGTAGCGCTTGATGGTTTCTGTGACTGCACTTGGGGACATTTTCAAAGTTTTCCCAATTTTTCGGACTGACTCACCTTTATTTCTTAAAGTAATGATGGCCACTCGTTTTTCTTTACTTAGCTGCTTTTTTCTTGCCATAATACAAATTCAAACTCTTTGAATGAGAAGGTGTGTCCAAACTTTTGGTCTGTACATAATGAAAGTACATTCATTCTTATGATGGTATCACACTGTGTGTGTGTGTGTGTGTGTGTGTGTGTGTGTGTGTGTGTGTGTGTGTGTGTGTGTGTGTGGCTGAGTACGCACACTCACCATCTGCCTGTGATCCCTGCTGCAGTAGAAACTGCTGGCCTTCATTCCACTGTCTCTCCAGCAGCTGCTCGATGCTGGTGGCCGCCGGTGGAAGCGTGTCAGTGCCCAATCCTGGCACAACAGGCACTGACGGGTCATAGCGTATGTGCAGTCCGCTTAAAGGAGAGCTAAAAGCACAGGGAGACACTTTTCAGAACACTCGTACACTAATACACAAACAAATCACATCAATGCGTACGGTTTGCATAAAGAGGGGGCTCGGGAAAACATTGAAACTTTGGACAGGGGGTTTATTTTCTGTAATAAAATATAGCTGAAAGACTCTGATTTGAGCAGGCTGACTGATGGAGGATAAAAACTGCTTTCCAGGTCTTGTGTTAGTCCTTGGGGACAAACCAAACCACACAGCTTTAATAAAATGATGAGAGAGAGAGAGAGAGAGAGAGAGAGAAAGAGAGAGAGAGAAAAGAAGAAGAAACTAAGAGAGGGAGAAGGAGGAGGGGAGAGAGAGAGAGAGAGAGAGAGAGAGAGAGAGAGGGAGTGCACGCACGCGTGTGTGGTTTTGGCTGCGTCTCTGATGCCGTAAATCTCAGCGCACTCTTGTTTGGACAGACAGCCGTCTCTGTTGTTATGAATGCGCCGCTCCATCAGGGGCTTCCCCGAGCACGTGAATGCATCTCTGGGGTAATTAGAAAAAACAGACGGATGCCGCATGCTCATAAATCTCCGCTAAGAGTGGGCGCGGTGCCAACGAGCCGTAACAGCCTGCGCCGGCACGGATCACGGAAACAACATGGCGAGAAATTCACAGTTCAGGCGCTGACGAGCTACTGACGCACTCCTGCCATTTAAATTGGATTAAATATGATGCACGCGCATGTGGGGACACGTGGGAATTTCGCACGTCACACATTCGACTCAAATTTCAGAAGTAAACCTTCATCAAGCCACACTTTCACACTAGAATAATGTCATATTTAAAAGACACTACAGAATACCTATTTGTTTTGCTGCTGTTATCTACAAGAATATTGGGACTGATTAATGGGAATAAACTTGGACTTCACCTCTGTTCTGCAATTACTCATGCAAGCCTGTGGGGTTATGATGTATTGTAATTATGGCCATTACAAGGTTGAATCTTAATGGACGTCTTTAATAGACTTATTCCTTGACAAACCTTGCCAAACAATCTCAAAATTTTAATTACAGCATATTACAGCATTTTGCACTTTTTACACTGCATTTTTACATCCTTCCAAGCAAGCTTAAAAAAAAAAACAAGCTGTTAAGCTGTCAACACAACCTTGTGTAAATTTTTATGAAATGATTTCCTTCCTCATTCATCAATCGTATGTGCACTCTCTATAGTTTTAACAAAAATGCCATTTGTTATAGTGTGCATTTGAAAATCCGCAGACTGCATTTTGTAATCGAGCCAGCATTGATATAATGATTAACAACGACATTACATCACACAGCCCGGATTCACATCTCAGTACATGACTCCACTGACCCATATATCAAACCAGAACCAATTATAATGAAGAAATTAATAAAACTCACCTATGTCAGAGTATCTATTCAACTGCCTTTAGATCAAAAAGTGTCTTGCTTAAGTTATTTCCTTTTGTATAAATCCATCTGAATAATCTTTACTGTGAAGGCTGTGTTTCTTTAAAAAGTCTAAATATTTTGCTGCATGGAAAGATGTCTCTGTGTCATCTACTGCAGTCTGCGGCATGATGCTGATAGAGGAAACAGCTGAGTGGTGAAGGAGAGCATGGGCAAGAGAGAAAGCGAGTGAGTGAGAGAGAGAGAGAGAGAGAGAGAGAGAGAGAGAGAGAGATTGCAGTCCCCCCTCCAGCTCTGGAATGTAAATAGGGCTTACTGTGGGGAAAGGCTCGCCTTCGGTGGGGTTCCTCGCCTGGAGAAGCCGAGCGCCCCATCCCCCAGCTCCTGATCTGAAATATAAACAGAGTGCAGTCGATAAGGAGACGGAGCCTGGGAAAGGAAGGAATGGAAAAAGAAGGAGAAGAAGAAGGTCCTCCGCTGGCCCGCCGGCCATCGCAACTCCCTCACTCAAATCCATCTTCAGCTCGAATGTTGACTCTGGCAGCTCAGACTTTGCACTGAGTGTCACCGAGACGCCTACATTACTCCCTCCCCCACTTTCTCTCTCTCTCTCTCTCTCTCTCTCTCCAACTCTCCCCCTCTTCGTCGCGCCCCTGTGCTCTTTCTCTTTTTTCCCCCTGCTGCCCTGCAGGCCCCATGCCAGACCCTGCTTTTCATTTTCACCAGTGAAAGTAATGAATCACACATGTGCCGAAGTCAGACGCAAACCCCCTCCCCTCCCCCCAGTTCTCTCGTGTATCTCCCCATCCCCCTCCAGTCAACGGCAGCCAATCACAGCCCCTTCCCCGTTCTCGTCTTCCTTCGTCAATTTTAACACTTTCCAGGCCAGCAGAGTCTCGAGCCCTGAAGCCGGGGTGCCCCTTCTTCCTGCTTGTTGGAGAGGGCTGGTCTTGAAGTCTTTTTTTCCTCTGGTTAGGAACGGTACTGCGCTGCATCGGGGAAAAGCGTTACTCAGGGCTGCGTGTCAGAGCCTTTCAACACAATTAGAAAAGAGCCTAAGAGCATTCAGTGCTGACAGAAAACCAGGGTCAGGCCATAACTAAAATTAACCCCGTTATTCTGTTCAGGTTAAGAAAACTCTTCTTTATTTTAAATTATTACTCAGAAAAATGTAAAAGTGGACAAACTCTAAAATGCTTCTTTGCTGAAAGAAACATTGGGGCTTAAATCCATATAATGATGATTTTATGTGTACATTTTTAAGGGCATTTATATGATGTTCTTTTCGATATGCTCTCAGATTTTGACAGTACAGTAAAAACCATGAAATCATGAATAGAATATTTACGTGTCACTGTAGTATGTTAAAGAACGCGAGATTAAAATATGATACTCGAAAATAACGATTTATAAACCGGCATTATTCTTCTTTCCAATAGTTATACACTGATATTTGCTGTTACGTGTGAGGCGTTTGTGTGCAAATGTACTGTATATTGAGACTTTAGCGAGCCAAGCGTTTAACTCGAGACTGTATATTTGCGCTGAAAGTTTTATCATAATTTAATCTAGGAGCCAATCAGGTCCCAATATACAAACAATTGCCATGTAACACTGTTTACTAGGGGAGAATAGACTACACTGCATCTGGGGCGTTTTAAATTTGCATATAAATAGAATGTGGATGTCTTGAGGCTTTTTTATTTATTTATTTATTTATTGTGACGTTCTGTGGAAAATCCACATTGAGTAATTTATTATGCAACCTATGTTTTTTCAATCAAATATATGAGTAACTTTCAATTCATGTTCTTGTCTCTCGAATGCAGTGCTTCTCAAAGTGGGGTCAATGAACTATAGGCAAAGAGTCAAAATTCTTATTATTATTATTACTGAGTGCTTATGATTATTAGTCTGTCTGACTGGTCACTCAAATTGAAAAGTATTTAATTTAAAACTCAATAACTGAAAAATGACTAGGTCTACGTGTTTGTATCATGTTTTTTGGTGTGCAAAGTTGCGAAACAAAGTCCTACTTATGCAAACATAAATAACGGTCTTAAAATCTATACTGCGGGGGTCAGTAGAATATGAACAACAATTAATTGAGCAAGATGTTCAATTAAGAAAATTTGATTTCTATTACATACATGATGTCATCAGCAATACAATTTCCCTTTGGGATTAATAAAGTACTCTATCTATCACTCTATCTATTAAAACGAGCCCCCTTGGTTACATCACACATTTCTTCTTAGCCTCTCGTTTTACTACATTATGCACAAGTATTAATCAAAACGTGGGAATAAGTTGCAATCTTGTGTGCATAAATTTACTAAATATGGAAAACACTCTATCATGTGCACAAATTAGTCAAATCATAACTCAGCTCATAAATTGATGAAATTTAAGAATCAATTGAATCACAAATTAACCAAAATGTGTGAACAAATTGTGGATTGTGCAAATTGGCAAAAATATCTACATATTTTGTGCACAACTTAATCAAAATGTGGCAAACAACCTGTATTTTGCATGCACAAATTATCCAAAAATGGAGGATTTTTCTCATGCGCACAAATTAACCAAAACGTAAGAACAAATCAGATCTTGCATGCATAAATTAACCAAAAGGTGGGAACAAATTGTCTGTGTGCACAAATTAAGCAAAATGTGTGAACAAATTGCATCTTGTGCAAATTAACCAATAAATAAATAAATAAATAGATAGATAGATAAATGTGACCACTCTTGGGCTCTGTACATTTCGACTTTGAAAGGGAGTTAAAATAGGTCAAAGGTGTATCTAAATAAGTACAAGGATGTTATTATGAAAATGATTATGGTTATTATTATTATTACTGCTACAGTGTTGTGCTTGTAAATCTAAATCGGGACAAGCCCAGAGCCATTTATTGTCCTTTTTCTTTTCACTATTCTGTTTGTTCCTCCCTGTCTATACTCTGTTTAGCTGCTCCATCAAATAAACACTGCTCCAGTCTGATCAGGAAATCTATCTATATGGAAACGCAGCAGCTGATTTCTATAGGCTAGCTCGGGCTTTCTGAACCTGAGTGCTTTCTTTACCTCTCCATTTCTCCTATTCTTAGCTAAACAACCTCCTGACCCCCATCCTACACTCCAAAACTACCCGCCTCGCCCCAACACCCCCCCTCCTAAGAACGAGGCCATGACTGATCCATTATTTCTCAAAGGCCACATCCCCACCCTCTCCCCCCTTCAGCTGGACCCCATTTTCAGCACGGCGTGTGGATTGTGGGATTGGCGAGGTGAGGGATATCCCCACTCTGTCATTTCCACAGTCACTGGCCAGATTAATGAAATGTCTGAGCGCTAGCATGCTTCATTTAACAGGTATGTGCGCTCTGCTCGTCTCACTCTTTCTACTCGCCTGTCCCGGGGAGGTTCATTCTCTTGTTCTCTCTCTCTCTGACGAGCACACATTCCACAGGAACAGAGGAGCGAGGAGACCGGAGAGGAGAGAGATCTGAGACCCGACCTTTGTGATAGCAGGAGGTTAACAGAAGCTGAAACTGAATTGTGTGTGTGTGTGTGTGTGTGTGTGTGTGTGTGTTTGTGTGTGTGTGTGTGTGTGTCCCTCCTCACCTGCTGGAGAATTCTCCGACTGGGCGATGAGGGCGGCCATGGCGGAGTTGGGATTTAACCGGTTGCCGAACATATGGGACGGCGCCAGGTTAAAGGTTCCCGGTAATGAGTTTGACTGCAGCTGGGAAAAAAAAAAATTACAATTTATTTAAATAGCTGCAGTCAAAGAAGCAGAATGTAAATTGTGTGAGTGTGTGGGGGAGTTAATAAAGCACCATGCCAGCTGTATTCCCTGCAAAGCCAGACGACAGCAGCCTCACACATCATGTGCTTCTAACACTAATTATTTAATCCAATTAAACCATTTCCTTAATAAGGGCTTTGAAAAGGGGAGGGGGTTGCTGTGCAAATGCCTGACAAAACGGCAGCGCTAACTACAAGGTTTGGGATTTCTATCACAATATACATGCAGGAAATAAACTGTTTAGTTTTTTTATTATTATTATTTAGAAAAAAAAAGAAAAGGAAAAAAAAAGCCCTGCACAGTATTGTGCTTCAAAAAAGAAAAAGAAAAAAACCTGGCCAGTCCTCAGCACAGTTTTCAAACATTGAGAGAGCTTCGGGGTGTTTTCCATCTTCACTTCATCTGCACATTCCTGGCAGAGTGTGAAACATTCTTTTCCTGTTAAAGACGTTCTCCCTCTCTCTCTGTCCAGGCCTTCAGCCAAACACGAGCAGAAAAGCCTAAGCAGATTATGAATGAAAGTTGGCGGTATCCAAATTTGTTGCATAATCCTTAAAAAAAAAAAAAAGGAAAAAAAAGCTTTGCTGTGTCATAACGACGCGTTTCTATTGTCGGCTAGGTCGTCTTCCCTTTACAGCTAACCTCTGGCAAGCTTTATGATGCGGGGATCCTTTCGGTTACGCCTGGACAGCTGCTAGCACTGGAGGTTCTGCCTCGATTTCTTCAAGAACCTTAAATATAAATGCTGTTCACTTAGGAAAAAAGCTGTGTGCTGACAGAAGCTATATTCAACACACATTAAATGGTGGATGGTTTAAATACATTTACATTTATGCATTTGGCAGGCGCCCTTATCCATTTTTATCTCATTATACATCCGAGCAGTTGAGGGTTAAGGGCCTTGCTCAAGGGTCCAACAGGGACAACTTGGTGGTCGTGGGATTTGAACCTGGGACCTTCCGAACCGTAGCTTTAACCACTGAGCTACCTCTGAAAATACCAATTACTCTGTCCTCTGAAGCTGCATAAATGTATTTTATTCACATTTCAAGATGAACTATATCTCTTGATAAAGACTAGGGATACTTAATACCTTTTATTAATACTGAAATATCCATAGTTAATGAACAGATATTTGGTTAACAGCTGGAAGAGGGGGGAAAATTTTTCTCTTTAATATGGCAGAGTCAGGGATCATTTTCCCGCTGTAATTAATACGTCTGTGGCAGCACACGTGGTTTTGAACGAGTGAACAGAAATATTTCACACATGGAAAAAAGCTTCACTGAATTTTGGCTTCTAGCTCGGCTCATCGTCAAGAGATTTCAAGCTCGGATCCTGACGATGTCGCAGTTTGTTGTGAAGCAAATCTGACTGTGTGGTGTGGGTGGGAGGGAGGGTATCCCCCCCTCTCCCTCTCCTTCCTGTCAATCACAATGATCAGGGATAGCCGCTGGTTTCTGCATCAAAGTACTGCCACATGTGACCTCTCTTTTATACTTTGTTTTTGCCTTCATGTAGATGCAAGACGTATAAAATAGGCATTAGGTATAAAATAGCAAAAAAAAAAAAAAAGACATTTTTAACATATTTACTTTAACATGACGTATTTAATCAAAGGTTTAAAAATGTGAATTTAAGCAGGAAGCCTCCCTCTAGGGTCTGTCACCTAAACTGAGCTTGACCTTTAAACTTTCACCTAACCACCTGCCATAAGTACTCCGCCGGAGGAAAGATATTCAAAATATTTGTAAAGCCTGACCCATAAATTTTAAAGGACAGCTTGACTTGTGCACTCTATCTCTCATGTCTCTCTTACTCTCCATCACTCTCCTTTTTCCACACACACATGTGCACACACCTCTGTGCTCTTGTCATGCATGGTTTATTTATTTATTTATTTTTAACTCATGCAAGCTCATTAAAGAAGATTGGCTACAGTGGTGCTAGGGGCGGGGCTTAAAGTCACTGAATTCGGGGGTGGGAACAGAGGACCCGTTCATTACAGTGCCGTTTTCCATGCGAGGTGCAGTCCGGCGTTTTCTGGAAAGTATCCGCTGTCCAATTAGTTCCAGCAAAACTGGGGGCGGGAACTGCGGTCTGATTGATTACATGGTTTCCGATCAGGTCAGAGTTAATGAGCAGAGCGGTTTATTCTAGGCCAGAGCTGTAGCCCTCGGCTTGGAGGCCCGCGGCTGCGAGACGTGCGGTGACACGAAAACCTTGACAGGACCGAGCAAATTACAGCGCGTTTATATTACTCTATATTTACCTGCTCGTATTTAAATACCCGTCATGTCGAGCGAAAATGAAGATGTTAAGCGGACTTGAGTTGTGTCTTTTACCACAGCGAGGGCATGAGGAACAAACTTAATAGCAGAACTGTTCTCAAAGGGCGTTGTTGCTGTAGGTTTGTCAAGGGTGCGAACGCAACCCAATTATGCTGCTCCATTTATAGCAGGGCTGAGGGATCTGATGAATGTATAAAATAAAATATCAGTACTGTGATGCGTTACGATATGTGACTGCAGATATCATTTTATATGTGAATTTATTTTTGATAATGACAAATTTTCTAGGAGACCAGACGTGAAAATTCTGCATTTGCTCTTTTAAAATCGCTAAGATATTTTTTCTAGATTTTGTATACAAATACATGTAAAAATTATTATTATTATTTTTTGCATATCTTGCGCATCTTATGGTACGTATTGCGCTCCATTTATGTTCTGTCATGCACGACCTCACAGATTCACACCGACATCCTCGTTCAAATGCTGGAAAGGACACCGAAACCCAAAACGGGAAGCTTTTTGTTTATTTTCCCACGTCAGCCATCTTGTCAGGATTTCCCATCGTCTCGCGCGTTTTTTCCCCCTGCTGTTCGTTTGACAAAGAGGGTGCTATCCGGTGCGCTTCTTTCATGGAGGTGAAAGACAGAGAGAGTGAAGCAGAGTGTGAACGCTATCCGTGGTTCTCTGTCCGGTCTGTCAGCTTGCATCATGTCACAGCGCTGCGCTCAATGCCATGCCGTTTCCAGCTCCGTTTTTGTTCCTGGGTGGTTTGGTGGTGTTCACACGGGGGTCGAAGGTTGAAGGTGCACTTCTTTAAGCGCTAAACATCCCTTGTTTTGTTTGGTTCACACTCACTCGGGAGGACAACACAAGAGAGTGCAGGGTAAAAAAAAAAGTCTTTGAGAACAGGAGGGGCGGGTGTCGTATATATACAGCAATGTGCTAAAGTCTTTTCTTGTTTTATGAAAAATAAATAAATAAAATATTGATACACTTGAAACTATGAGGTTTCTTTAGAGTGGCTGTGAGATGCTAAAGGCAGACCTACTGCAATACAACGTTAGCATTATAACCAAAATAAATAAATAAACAAACAAAAAAATAACTAATATATACATAACTTGTCTTTTTGTTTACATTTTTAGTGTAAAAAATTTCCTTGCATTGTGTGGAATCAGAAAGCAGGGTGCTTTTGACAGATTAATTTCGCATAAAACATTAATTCACTGAGTAACCAAACAAGAAAAGGTCATTTTATCCCATCGTGCAGCATTACTTTAATTAGAATATATTATAATTAAATTAATTTATTATATTTTTATACCCGCTATTCCATAACCAAGAATCGTTGCATTTAACCTGCAATGATTCAATGTAATAATAATAAAAAAAAAAAGTGTAGACGTTCGTATTGGAAAATGGGAAATATTAATATCATGGATCTCCTTATGAGAGCAAAACATTTTGTTCACTTTCCACAGATTTGGTTTTAAGGAGGCAAAAAAAAAAAAAATCAATGTTTAACAGCTGCGATGATTTTCAGTGAGATTACATCGGTTTTACACTCCACAGCGTGCCTCAGATTTGAAGATTCTTTAACTCAAAAATTCACAACTCTGTAATCAATTTAATGGGCAACTGTTTAAATGATTATCAGATTAAAGATCATTTTTATATATTACAACAAATGCATTTAAATATAAAAAACAGGATTTTAACAACACAAATGTTTGCACATTTCACACGTATTTACGAAGTTTCTGGAAAATGGTGACCATGTCATTATTACGCACTTCATTATCATTCAACAACACTTCCTTTACAGACACACACCGATCAGCCACGACATCAACTACCGACAGGTGATTATCGTTACAATGGCACCTGGAAGGGGGTGATGTATACAAGAACAAAATGTCCACTTAATGCCTAAAAGTCGATGTTCTGGAAGCAGAAAAAAAGGACGACTGGGTCGGAGGAACTCGAAAATTGCAGCACTTGTGAAATGTTCCCTCGACCGTTTCACATGGGAAGTGAAGGACTACCCGTGTAGTTTGATTCAACCGAAGAGCTACTGTGGCTCAAACTGCTAAAATGGTTAATGCTGGTTCTGGTGGAAAGATGTCAGAACACGATGCATCACAGTTTCTTGCATACAGGGCTTCGTTCAGGGTGCCTCGTGTCTGCCAGCAGTGAGCATGTGACCAACATAACGGGACCAATGAAAGAAGGTGGCCTGGTATGAGAATTCCGTTCTCCTTCACGTCATGTGGACAGCTGGGTGTGTCTGTGTTTGCGTCACTTATCTGAGGAAGAGATGGCACCTACAGATGCATTACGGGGACATGATGTGAAAATGTTGGAAAATGTTCTACGGGGAAACCTTACGTCCTGCCATTAATTGCTGACCAAGCACACCGCTTCATGAAAATGGTATTCCCTGCTGGCACTCGAGCATAATGGCACAACGAAGTATCTCTGGGGTGTGCTGGAAAAACAAGTCTCGCAACTTACAGGACTTAAAGGATCTGCAGCTGACAGACGATACCACAGCACACCTAATGGAGCCCGTGCCTCAATGGGTCAGGGCTGGTTTGCTGGCAAAAGGGGGTGACTTGGTCAATATTAGGTGGGCGGTCATAAAAATTTATGGCTGATTGATGTATGCATGTTTATTTTGGACCTTTTTAAAAAAAAATAAATAAATAAAATTTAAAAAAGCATTTTATGTGTCATAGAAAAAAGAAGCGGAAAAAAAACAAGTCGAATACATTTTTAAACACGCGATAAGCCAAAAAGAAAGAGAAAGTTGTCTTTTAAGAATCCAAGATTTCTCACAGCCATGTTGGTCTCATTGTGATAATTTTTTACAACGTTTTCTGGCGCACACCTACCTTCAATCCATTTATAACAAAATTAATAAGTTACTTTTTTTTTTTCATATACATGAAACTGGTTATTTCAATTTAAAAGTTCCTTACAAGATAATTAGCAACTGTGCAGTTTAAAAGGACTCTTATCTCAGGGAAAACGGTTATAATTTCGGTCATGACACTAAGTTACAAGTGTAATTGTACATAACTAATTAATCTCATGTGGTCAAGGTAAAAAGAGATAAAATCCCAGCACAATCAGCATTACCACGTCCACTCCTTAAATAAGTATGCATTTTATACGGATGAGTATATTTTGATGAGTAAACATTTATTGCTATTCCTTTAATAAGCATTAGGCACTTAGCAGGAGTTAGTTGTAGAACGTGTGACTTGTCGATACTCACATGCGTGGAGGTGGTGCTGGTGAAGGGCGCGGGCGTGGGCAGAGACGTGAGGTTTGGCATGGAAGCGCCTGGAATCTCCGAGCTCGAGACGGCGAGGCTACCTCCAAGCACGGCGCTGGGGACGGGGCCTGCTACATCGCTGCTGCTGGGGTACGTTACTGTAACACACACATGAAGGAAGAATTTACAATGACTTCATTTGTATTTCTTTTTTTCATACCAAAGAGGTTCACGGTTCTCACTGGAAAATAATTTAATGTAGTTTATTAACTATAATTATTCTGCTCAGATCACAAAATATTATAAAATTAAAATGCAATATATTCACATGCATAAACTTCTAAGGTATAATTAATCAATAGTGTGTGTGAGAGTGTCTGCATTCACGTCCCAATTACGGTAGGATAGACTGCTAGGATAATGTAGTTACTTGCTACAGTAATGTGAATATTTTATAAACCATCACACATCAGAATTCCCATTCGGACACAGGTACTACTGCATGCTGTGGGTTTCAGCGCCTCCCAGCACACCTGATCCAGCTCACAAAGGGTTCACTAACTTCCTGGACCAGGTGTGTTGGCAGAAGGAGCGCCAGGACAGAGCCGCGCTGTCTTACTATCACGTCTCGCACTTTGTCCCTCTGTTGAACTTTGAGCGATCAGTCTATCTATCTATCCTGGGCCTCTCGTTACAGCAGCAGATACACAGGACACAAAGCAGATCTGCAGCCTGTTCAATCCCCCTCCACCATCTCACACACACACGCGCACTCGCACATACTGTGCGGTTTGTCATTGACCCAGAAAACACTGCTCAGAATCTGATGACTCAGTGCAAGCTTTTCAGGCACAGGGGTTATTTAGATTCATGCGCAGCCCATCAGTGTTTGTCGTTGGTGTTGTTGTATTGATTCCCTCTAGCTCTCTTCACCCCCTCACCACCCCCCACCCCCCCCCCACACACCTCCCTCCGCAAATCTGGAACGATTCCTGCGGATGGCCGAGGCTGACCCCTGCCGCAGTAAGAGGGGCCCCTCGGCCCACAAAAGAATGAATAGCTTGCGGGCAGTGAACATTCACTAAGGGAACAAGGGCGCATTGTTAGGCGGAGAGCGAGCACGTGAATGCGTTTTTACAGCAGCGAGCGGCAAGATCCGTTCGGTATAAAATATAAACTCTCTCCCAGGGCTCAATATTATGATTTGGCAGACGGTAGCTGCATAACTGAGCATGGTTTATCGTGGTTTATGGCATTGTCCTGCTGTATTGGGAAATCAATTACTACAGTCCTTTGGTTTTAATTTAAATAATAAAAAGTATAATTTAAAATAAATAAATAAATCACGTGGGGAGAAAGTACAAGACTAATAATAAAAAAATAAGATATAAAAATCTGTTTTTTTTTAACTGAATGAAAAAAAAATGTATGAGAAAATACTAACAATTAACTCATATTTCATTTTTAAATGGTAGACAAGTTTCACAGTTTATTGCTCTCTATATAAACTTCAGTATTTATTTTTTAATATATTACTACACAAACCTTTTAAGTGAACTAAATTTATTTTCAACCTGCAGGTTCGGCTTTTTGCACTTCTTTTCCCTCATCTCAATAACAAAAACGTGAAAGCTATCAAATTCTCCATAACACAATTAAATAAATCTAGTATTGCACAACTATAAATACTTAATATTGTCCTGTTGATGCATTTTATTACAAATTAAAAAAATCAAAATAAAAAAAATTACAACACACTATACTTCTCATTGAACAAATAAAATGAAACAAAATAAATAGCAATACAAAAGTTAGCTTTATGCTGCTTTTTGAATATAAAACGTATTGTGCGGTCGTGAAGTTGCAAATTTGAGGGTAGAAATAATTTTTTTTTAAATGAATATCAGCGGCAACTCACTAAGCTGTTTTTAACATGAAAGAATCTTCTGCCATCTATAGTTATGAGCAGGACAAATCGCCGTCCCTCACGTGACAACAGCGGCAAGCACTTGAAACCAGCATCAGGAATAAGATCAAACGCTGCTTGTACATAAGAAACTTGTCCCGAAAGTAGTGACAACTGTAGTTTGGGTTGAAGATGTCTTTCTCTCTCTAAAATTCACTCAGAAATGAAAATCAAACTAAATATGAAAATACAGCAACCCGGGGCAGAAAGCCATATTTACAAAAGCATGAAAGCAAATTCCATTAATCCAAGTTAAACTGGGATCTTAATCGGCTTTTCATCAGGCTGCTAGCTATATAAAAAGAAAAAAAAGAAAAAAAAAATCAAGAATACCGAAAACTCAGACGACGGATTAACGATTAAATCAATCTCAATCTGAAAGAACTAACATTTCGACGAAAGGTCAACCAAAGGACACTTCCATTACAGCTTCCGAGACGCACATGGCCGAAGGAAGCAAGGACACGGCTTGCGCTATCTGCCCGGGATCGAACCGGCCAATCAATCATGACTTTAGATCTCCCACAAAGCCTTTTATCAAATCAGAAAAGAGAGGGAAAAAAATTTTCAAATTAGATTAACTGGCTTTGTTAAGTCAGGCCTTCATGCCTGTAGTGCAGAAAATCCATGCAGGTTCAGACAGAGGTTAATGACCAGGGCCGGAGCCTGATAAGGATCCTCACGACTTGTTTTCAGTCCTCCGCGCCTTCTGGATTTACAATCTTCGGGCCTATCTGGGAAGGAAGTGTCTCTGGGTGATGGCAGTGAAAACATTTCTACCCCGTTTCTCCGACACATCTGATCGAATCCGCTGATCGGATGAGCGCGGTTCTCATCGCGCGGTTTTTACTTCAAACCTGAAGCTGCGTGGTCAAAGACCTCCAGAAACTGATAGTGATACAACTGTTTATACATTCATTTATAAAAAACTAAATGTTGCATGATATTGTCAGATAAGCCAACATAAAGATAAGCCAGTGAGACGATTTTTTTTTATTTTAATAAACTAACAATTTTAAGGAAGAAAAAAAAAACGCTGATTGATCAAAAACAAGAAAAGGTTCTAGCTCAGTTTGTCGTTTCTCACCAGACAAAAGTGGAAAATCCCAACTATGCTGATAAAATCACTGATTAACACTTGCTAATCTTGTCCAAATAGAGCAGTTGTGAGCTATGTCGACAGATATCGGAAGCTAAACAACACTATCTGTCTCGATCCCTTCTGCATGTTAATGTGATGTAAAGAATAAAATGTGTCAGGGCTTTACAGAAAAACAATCATCAACACCAGGGTGCTGTGATGAACAACACAAAGGTGATTATTTTCCAATCGCAAAGTGTTTTTTCCCTTTCAAACAACTTGCCACCGATTACTATTGATGAACGTTCCCAGTTCTATATATATATTTTTTTACGTTGAGTCAGATCAGAAGGATGTCCTTTGTGTCTGAGATGCTCTTGTGACAAGAAAACCTACCGTGTGCGGACATGATAAAATATAATAAAACATAACTCCTCGATCGTAACACCGTGCTTTCCAAACTTTTTAAATCTCCTGTCCAATAAATAACCTCGCTGCTTTGTCCAGAAAACGGCTATAAAACGTGATGTCTTCGGAATAACTTGCTCGCAGCACAAAGGACCACGAGACCTGCCTAATCAGGCTGATCCTCAGCACTGTGCATGTTAATGATGTCATATATCAGGAGCGCTTATTAGTGCATGCCTGGCGAAGAGAGCGTTACGTCCTGCCTCGTGTTTGCTCCTCTGAACACCTTCTACATGGGCTGTCTGCAACGCGGTGAAGCTAATATGAGAATTTGACTGCAGTGTGTGTGTTTGTCTGTTGCTTCACCTCCAGCTGCTGGAGTTGGAGTTTTAAACTGTGCATGTGGTCGGGAAAAAAAAAAAAAAAAAAGAGGGTAATGAACGCAGCAGCCATCAGACTCCTCATATCACAGACTGTTTTATAAGCAAAAAAAATCCCCCTGCGCCCCACTTTCACTCCAAACTGCACCCTGTAAAGTCTTCAAACCTCAAACCCCAGAGAATGAATGTTTGCCTTTAATAACGGCCCCCGCTGTTCTGCCTGATAAAACCGTCATGTGTCGGGTTGGGAGGCTGAGATAGATGAGGAGCAGTGCTGCATTAGCGCTGGCTAAATATTTACAGTCCAGCCAGAGGGCAGCAACAGGTGAATGGCTGATGAGGGGGTAGTACAGGGGTGCAGAGAGATGGAGAGAGAGAGAGAGAGAGAGAGAGAGAGAGAGAGAGAGACAGAGACAAAGAAAGGGAGGGAAGATGAGGGCGGCCCCTGAAGGGGAAAAAAAAATCAAGGAGGAAAGACTCTTAGTGCTTAGACTTTCACATTCACATCTGAGAATACACGATGTGGAGACCAGTTGCCAGGCAACAGCAAAAGCGTACGTGTGTGTACGTGTGTGTGTATGAGAGATGGAGGGGGGGTCTTAAGTGCGTGAGTGAGTGAGCGAGCGTGTGGGCAAGATGGACAAGGGTGGAAAGTGGCAAGAAACGTACACACATTCAGGTGTGCACACATGCCACACACACCGTGTATACGGTATATAATAAATTTGTATATAAACAAACACACACATCTGTACCCCGTATGCGTTTTGTATATGATGAGTAAACCGATCCGCGCACACTAGAGATGGGAATGAAAAAAACAGTTCATTTATGAATCGCGATTCTTTTGTGTGATGATTCACATGTCGCCACACTGACTCCAAAATCGTTTTTTGTTTTTTAAACTATTTTTTAAATTCATAACAAAGGTGACCCGGTTAACCGGACAGTGACCAGAACTGGCTGGTTTTCGGTTTTGATTGGCCGTGACCGGGGATCAGGCAGACGGCCTTAGAGATGTAACTGATTACGTACGCAGCGCAGAACCTTCCGAGCAACAGAAACACGTTTTTTTATGGCGTTAAATTATCAAAGATCGTGCATGTGAAAAGCCTCTGATCCGTCTTCCTGCAAACTCTGTGAGAGAATTTGTCTCCAACCAACTCATCACACACCGCGTTCGAAGCCACACGCACCCGCCTCAATGGAGGTGAGTTTTGAGATACTAGAGGCATTTGTGGCGAACAAGAGTCGCCGGTTTTTTTTTTTTTTTTTTTTTTTTGCACCGATGTGGTAGGAGTGAAGTTCGATAAGTTTGTTTAGAAATAATAATTATGATTATACTGATGCCAGAAATACACCAGTAAAAAATTTGCTTTTGCTTCATTTAATTTTATGTTAAATGTTAAACTCCTGTATTTGAAGTCAGTTTGTATTGTTTAAATGCTGTGCTTGTTTTTTTTAAGTGAGAAATCTAATCTTACAATGAACAGGCTACATTGAATTTATTATTAAACTTTCTTAAAGGTTTATAACTGTAACAAAATCAAACGGGGGAAGAATGTAATATCAGGTCGAGATATTAATAAAATCGTGATCGTTTTATTATCACCATTTCAATGAAATTGGCACCTTGGTATTGGGTGCTGACGGGTTATTAGCCAACATTATAACAACACTGGTTATCAATTTACGAGTAAACTGGTAACAGTAACATAGACCTGAGGCTTGTTTTTATGCATGTGTGGAGTAAATGCCACCTTGTCTGAGGCTCCACCCCGCAACTCACAGCACCCAAAAGGATCTGCTGTCAACGTCCTGGGGCAAGACACCTCAGCACTTGTTTGAGCATGCGCTGAAGGGACAGAGCTGCCCAGGTGGCACAAGAGGAACCTACACAACATTGAGCATAACTTTTCCCCAGTGATGAGACAAACGCGTGCACGGAGACGCATCTACACAAACACAGAGAGAGAGAGAGAGAGAGAGAGAGAGAGAGAGAGAGAGAGAGACATGCTCATAAAGAGACATGCAATCACATGTAGGCACAGCAAAACATGTGCATGCAGAGATATTTGCGCACATCTCACACGAGCGCTGAGTGCTCAGGCCGTTTCTAATGACCGAGTTAAGCAGCTAAGTGAACTTGGCTGAAGTGTACTCGCCAATCTCGAGCTGAAAGGGCCAAAAAATAACAAGGAACAAATCAGAGCTGAACTAATTGCCTGTTCTGGGGCACTCTGGCATCTCTATGGAGATGACTCTCTCTTTCTTTCTCTCTCTCTCTCTCTCTCTCTCTCACTCGCTCATGCCCAAACCAACCAGCAGCTCTATCCACTTTAGCAGTAATGGCCTCCATCAGTACCCGAATCAAGCGCAAACAGCTTTCGATAAATATCTGCAGGAACAAGTCTGTTCTCTAGCTGTGTTCACACAAGCACAAATCTGATGTCTTTTTTTTAAAAATCTGTTTATTTAAAAATAATAATAATAATTTTGATTTGCAAATTACTATGAAACCCTACTTCAACTGTTCGCACTGTACTTACAGTAGTCGTCATAGTGATGGCACAGAGTAGTGCAGGGCGGGCACAGGGAATCATAAATAAAAAATAAAAAAAAAAAGAAGTTTTTTCTCCCTTTCACACTGAGGCGCGTCACGCGTTTTAATGATGAGATTAAAATCCCCTTACGTCACCATTTCCACATGCGTATATCGGTGTGTTTCAGGCTTACCTGTCGCTGCAGGTGGAGAGCTCACGGTGAGACTCTGCAGACTCCCGTTCCTGAGCAGAGATGGCGATTTCTGATTGGTTAGGCTACTCTGTCCCGCTCCTCCCACCGTCACGTTACTGCTGCTTATGGCAGCGGCGCCACTTCGACCCGCAACCGAGGAAGAGGAAGGTGACAGAGAAGACGAAGAAGGTAAAGCCGTGGCGCTAATCTCCGGCCCCTCTGGGGTTTTGCTCTCCTGGGTGGTGGTGAAGCACGGCCCATAGCGGTTCCTCCAGTTCCCCCTCTTCTTCTTCTTCACGCCTTCTTCTCCGGTAGACGAGGACGATGCGGCTGAGGATGAGGAGGACGAAGAAGAAGGCTGGGGGCGTTTATATCCGGCCGACGCTAGCTCGGTACCGCCGGGGTGCGAGTTCTCGTAATGCTTGGAGGAGTTGGAGGCGGAGCCTGAGCTTTGGGGGAGGGGCACGAGAGCGCTGAAGGTGTTCAGGGGCACCATTCCATCGGCGGGTCCACTTTCGGCGGCGCCCTTTACGAGGCGACTGAATGAGGGCTGAGCGTAGGTGTCTCCTCCCCTCAAGTTTGAATCGGTGAAGCTGATGAAGTCGGAGCTGGGCTGAACCACCGAGCTGCTGGAGGATGGCTTACTGCTGCCACTGGCCAACATAAGACCTGAGAATGAGTGAGAGGTGATGTAAGAAAATACTGTATTAAACAAACGAAGAAGAAAAAAACAAAAAAACATGAAGAATCTTGTTCCTTAGATGGACCAGTAAATAGAAATCTTTTTGAGACGCTCTGTTGTAAGTTTCCTTTCTGCTGTACTCACCACACACAAGCTCTCGGCCTCACAGCAGATTACAGTAGCAGCAGCCAGCTGGTCGACACTCGTATCTCACACACACACACACAAACCTCACTCACTTCTCTGGCCTTCAGCCAGCCATGTCATAACACACTCAGTCCGCCGTCTCGCACACATGGCGTCCTCATGACTCACTGTTCCTATGTTTGCTTTATCACGAGGAAACAGAAGACTGCTGCGTGATGCAGGCATAGCATATGCAGTTATGGTAGTTATGTGGTTACTACTGTTATGGTGAATCCTGGATTTTAATCCATCGCTTTAATCCACTATTATGAAACTACTCAGCTGAAAAAGCTGTAAAAAAAATGATAACAGTTTTTCTCAGTGGATGATTTTTAAAAATTTCATCCTCTCTTTCATTTTTACTAGGCCGTGCATCATTTTGTGTCGGGCCCCACAGAAAAAAATAAAAATATGCATTTGATTTTATTTCCATCTTATTGACTATCAGAGTATGCTATTTTGAAAAATGATCAGATCGCCTCCCGTCCGCTTCCATCTGCACATCGCAACATGTGATTCACATCTGTATAATAGACGCAGCCTTAAAAGTGTGTTTGGAGCAACCTCAACTCTGTTGATGTTAAATCCTAAAATCGCTGCAAAGGCACTAAAAATCCTGCTTCCATTTCTAACGATGTATCTTTAAAACTGGTCCATAGTGCAAAAATAAATAAATAAATGAATAAATAAAGGTGGAGACCACTGATCAAATCGTACAGGAGCTTTTGGAACACACAAAATGGTTCAGTTACAGACCAGAAGCTTTGATAAATTTTCCCATCGTCCATCAGAGCGGGAAAAATGAATAAATAAATAAATAAATAAATAACCGTGATCTCAGTGAATTTGACAGTGGTATGATTGGTGGTGCCAGACAGGCTGGGTTAAATAATTACACAATTGCTGATCTCCTGGGATTTTTGGACTTGTTGATGAAAAAGGTCAATTGAGAATGACCAGACTTGGTTCAAGCTGACTACAGAGAGGCTACACGAACTCAGATAATCACTCTGTATAATTGTGGGGAGCAGAAAAGCATCTTGGAATCCACGTCAGGTTCACCTTCCGTCTGCCACAACCAGAAGAAAAAAAAGCTGAGCCTCCAGCTCACTGAAACCGGACTACTAAAGACTGAGTGGGGAAAAAAACAAACAAACAAACAAAAACATAGCCTGGTCTAATGAACCTTGATTTCCGCCAAGGCACGCAGATGGGACGGTCAGAATTTGACACCGACTGCGTGAATCCATGGATCCAGTCTGCTTTGTGTCAACAGGGCAGGCTGGTGGGGGTGGTGGAATGGTGTGGGGAATGTTTTCTTGGCACCTCATTCCAATCAATCATCGCTTGAATGCCACAGTTTATTTGAGTATTGTTGCTGACCATGTGCAGCTCATCATGGCCACATGACACCAACTTCTAAAGGCTACTTCCAGCATGATAATGCATCATGTCATGAAGCAAAAGTCATCTCAATCTGGTTTCATGAACAGTGTTCTTCAGGGGCTTTCCTGAATGCAAGACGCTAGATCTGAATCATTGAAACCTCGGATTGGGGTTGTGATAGAATGGAGTGTAATAAAAATGCAGCTTAAAAATTCTGCAGGAGTTTGTCTGTGATGCAATCATGTCAAGATGGACCAGAAAAGAAATAAAATCAATGTTTTCCAACATCTTGTTGCATCCATGCTATGAAGAAGTGAGGCTGTTCTGAGAGCTAAGGGATGCCCTAGCCTGTATCAATATAGTGCTCCTAATAAAGTATATATCACAGCCTCAATTTTCATTAATATTAGACACTCACCTAAGATCTGAGACGGAGCTGCTAGCCTGCAAATACATCTGTTTGACGCAGAATGAACGAGGAGATGGAACGAGTTTTCTCAAGGCTGTGCTACGTGCAGTGATCTCTAGCTAGCGTTAGGTATCTATGAAAATGTCTATTATCACCTGATACACGTTTGTGGTTCTATACAAACATCGGATTCATTAAAATGTGAATTGGAATGCTCTGCAAACACAATTCTCCTTGTACAAAGTCAAGAGTCACATTTTGTCACACTTTAACCATGCCTCACCTTGCTGAAAGGGACTCGTCGAGGACGGGACGGTGGACGACGTGGCAATGGTAACGACAGGGCCGTGAGATTTGGTCGGGTTCGACTTGCGACCCCGTGACCCTGAGCTGGAGCTGGAGCTCGAGTGGCTGCTCGATTTCTTGCTCTTCCCCTCCGAGCTCTTGCTCTCCCTCTCAGAAGAGCCTCCATCTTTGGAGCTCGCGCTCGAGTGAGACGGCACTTCCTGGAAGTTGGCGTTGGTGAAACGTGCGCCGCTGTCATCCATCCGCTTTTGGGAAGAGGAGATGGAAGAGACGCTTCCCGCGCTGCTACTGCTGTAGCTCTGTGAATGGAAATGAAAGATAAAAATAAAATTAACAATTGTAAAAAATGCACTAATGCTGATAAAACTTTGTGCGTAATTTGGTAACGAGCTTCTATTGAACCTACAAGACTTCTCTATACCGAATAAAATATACAACACATCCACCATATCCTGATCTTACAAAAAAATTATTGTTGGTTCTCTGAAACAGCAATGTGTGACATCACTAGCAGATACTTTCTTACCTTGATACCATACACTGCTTGATGTAATTACATCATATAATACATTCTCAGAAATGAAAGGTACCAAAATGTAATAAACTCTGTACCTTTAATATATATCCATCACCTAAAAATATGACTCTTGTTTAACATTCTTATTACATCTACAGTCCATTGTTAACCTCATATCTGTCACGGACACACCTTCTCTCTTAAAAATAAATAAATAAATAAATAAATACACAATCAAGAAAGAAAAAAAAAAAGAAAGAAAAAATTTGATGTGTGGTCTCACCTTCTCTGAGGTAACCATCAAGGCTGGAACGAGGGAAGGTGAGAGCTCCAGAGACTTTTTGTGTTTGGGTTTATGACGGTCTCGCTCTTTATGTTTCTGCAAGAATGAAGAAAGAACACAAGCAACAAGGACCTTTAATCAATCACAGACTCAAGGGTGGCATTATAAGAGCCGGTGTGGGGGGGAAATAAATAAAAAGAGAAGATAAAACGTGTAGAATCTTTCAAGACACTTGAAGGAAGCATACGGAGGTGAGAACGTCGAGACAGATGTGCTTTAGTCTAAACGATTCAATACTCTGCATGCATTTGGCCTGAAGAGGAACCTGTTCGGTGACAGCAGATGGAGAGATTTAATGATGAGCTAAGATAAATTATTTTATTTCTTCAGGATGTGCTAGGCTTCGCCCTATTTCAGCCTAAACGTGGACTGCGGCAGCTCAATTTGCACCCCGGCTCGGCAGCGCGCACGGTATAGCTCCATTTTCGCCCCGGGAGGAGGAGAGAGAACAAATTTACACCTCCTGCTCGGAGCAAACACCTCCAACCTCCTAGCTTTCTGAGCTTAAATGGAGAGCTGTGAAAATATGCAGCCTTCCTGAAAGATGCCGAAACCGTATTTACACATTTGACGCGTATCCGGCCATCTTTTTCCTGTTTTTTTCTCTCTCTCCTCTTTGTTCATGTTCTCTATATTAAGTGATAGCACGCTAACAGTTTCTGTCTCTCTCCTGCATAGTAATGACTGGCTAAAAAAAAAGGCCTTTAGTTCATGTGAGCCTGTTACAATTTATGCTTTAATGAATTACTTACAAAAAATTATTATAGTTTTTAAAAATGCACCCTGGAACTGCTTTTTAAATATGTATGAAAATTTGTGTAACCTAGAAAGATTAAAAAAGATGAATCAAATAATCTATTAACCATTCTCTTAACAAATAGATTTAACTGTACATTATAACAAATACTAAATTCTGGTAAAAAAAAAAATAGTGCCATATGAATAATTTATTTACTTTTTTTTTTTATATTTGAAGAAGCTTTAGATTTTTTTTTAAGCTGTTTAATTTTGTTAAAAAAGCATCAAGTCTTTGATAATAAGTCTTCACTTCCTGTTCGTTAGCTTAGAAGTCCAAATCATTTGAGTATTCTAAAAAAACTATTCTATATATCAAAAATTATAGAACACATTGTTTTTGGGATCTCGCGCAGTGCTAATTCGTAATTATATGCTAATACGTAATTCTAATTCGGTGATGAATGAACAAAGTTTGTAAAAACAGAAGAAAAAGAGGGATTTCTTTTTCTGGAAAATTCAAAATGGCATAATTTCCAATAAGGAAAGAACAAATGTCCACAAAATTCAATTTGATAAAAAAAATCAGAGGAATTGTGTTTCCATGACATTCCTTCGCAGGTTTTTTTTTACTGTGTCCAACACATGTCCAATTTGTCCCCTATTGTTGGAGAGCTTAAGGGGACAAACACCATAATTTGCTGTAAAGGTAGCTGACGCCGTCCTTAATCAGTGCTCCAATGTCACTAAAATTTTAAAGAGTTCTGTGGGCTGTTGAAGATGAAGACAATGAAGAAGACAACATACAATCACTAAAAGGTACCAATGCACTTTCAGAGCTTGGCCAATGGCGAAGTTACAGGAACGTCATTTAACATTTATACTTTTCACTACTAGAAACCACTTCCATTTGCAAAAGTGGTTTCTGGTAGATTTTAGCACAAACAGACAAAACGCACATTGATTAAAGAACGCTTAATCCTGCGCAATAGCAAAGCGAGAAGAGAACGTACACAGCACTGTGTAAAATCCTCAACATCGAAAAGTTTCAAACAAAGTTGGCGTCCGCGTGTCAGAGAACAAGCATACTTAAAAATAAGCATTGTAAAATGGCAACAAAAACATTAAACAGATAGCAGGCAGCTAGCAAGCAGCTTAAAGATTCCCCTTAATATTTAGGTGGTGCTCAATCGCATGACTCGGACGGGCTTCCAGCTACTTCACCAAGAAATACAAGAGGCACTCGTTTGTATGCGCGCCTGTGTGTGTGTATATGTGTGTGTGTGTGTGTGTGTGTGTGTGTGTGTGTGTGTATGTGTGTGCATTGAATTTTTGTTTTTAAAAGGAAAAATAAATAAATAAATAAATAAATAAATAAAATAAAAAACTGAGGTAATTAATTACTGGAGCTGTGAATCAGCCTGTCAATTCCATTTGATTCAAAGCGCTAACATTTACTGACTCATTTTCCTCAAACAGCTATATTTTGAATGATTAAATATGATTAAAAAAAAAAACAGAAATGAGAAACGAGTATCATACAAAGCTATAATCTTTTTTATTCCTGCTCCACACTCCAGTCCAGTAGGTGGTGGTATTGCACCAAACGCAGATGAACTCCAAAAGAAGAAGTGATACTCTTGCAAAATGAATGTATTTATGGAAGACGTAAGCATTTTGTATTTTTTTTTTTTTTTGCAAAAGCTGTGGTATATTTTAAAGGAAATAATTTTAAACCTAAACAATTTAAAACGTGAATCGACTCAGAATCAAAAACTGTTTCAATGATTCTATTAACTCAATCAATTCAGTGGCATAACTGATTAAAATCACACAGCTCTATTAATTACCCATGCCCCTCCCCATCCCCCCCAGCTGATGGTACTGAATGTTTGTACAAGGCTTTGCTAGATAAACACTCTGGCTAGCTATTTTACAGCACGTAAAGTCTGAATTGTGATTTATTCACCACACATTCTAACTCACTAAAAAATTCCTGTTCAAGTAATCCACGAGAGGCATTCGAGTCAAAACGGGACTGATCATGAACAAAGGCGTAAAACCGAGTGACATTTACAGAAAACTTCAAGCACAGTACGGTGATGAGACTCTCAGCCACAATAAAACATATGAATGGTGCAAACTGTTTAAAGGCGGTCATACGTACATGAATGACGATCCCACTGCCGTGAACATTCAACCTCCTGTACTTGAAAATCGAAAGATAACTTGTCGCTAACTTGTGGGTTAGACACTTTTGAAAGGAGTTCCTGGGAGGCCAGCGTTTCACATGTGAAGCAGGCAGCCTGATCAAAGCTTTCTACATTGATAGTATCCGGGGATGTGCATTTGTGTAGCAGGGTACTATATAAAAATAAATAAATGAGTTTTCATAACTGTGTTGCTATTCTGCACATTCAGAAGTCCGAGATTGACTTGAAAGCGCCTTATAATTGGCCTAATAAAGCATTACAGATTAATACTTTTTGAGGGCTGTATAACCTACATATGCTACGATTACTTTGCAGAATAAATATCCAATTATTGACGGTCAGGAAATGCTTAGCACATGGCAAGTATGTTTGTTGATGGACACCTGTAGCAGTTAAAAAAATAAATAAATAAATAAAAACACTCAAAACAAACACAAACACACACACACACACACACACCTCCATATGTAGCCACAAGCAACAAATTCATGTGTTTCTCAAGATATCCAATAATCCTGATACCAGAACCTAACAGGCTAAAATGATCAGAATTGTAAATAGGTAGAGAGATTGTGTGTGTGCGCGTGTGTAGGGGGGGGGTATTCCCAGATGCCACTCTTCTAGCACATCTGAACTGCCTGCAAATTGAGAAGCTTTTAGCCGCTATTGTTGTTTTGCCCTGGGGTTTGGAATTAGCTAGGTATACATCTGAGCCCCGTGACCTCTGACCTTTGAGAAGAGGGAGGGGGGTGTGGGGGAGGGGTGGAGGGTCCCCTTTACTAATGCAAATCAGGCGCGGTAACAATAGCAGGGGCAGAGACCAGAGCTCTCCGTGAAGAGGAAGCTGAAAAAAAAATGGTGCTCCCGCAAGCCTCGGTGAAGAAAAAGGGTCAAACGAGAATAAACGCAGACAAAAAAATAAATAAAGGGGGGGAAAATGGCTATAGATACAAACACGATCAGTCATACTGGAGTAAAACGAGATGTCCGGTGTTTATACAACGTGACTCGAGAGAATTCTTTACAATGCCCTAACTTGGAGGACACTTTCAATTATAATTTCATGCTTGCAAATAAACAAATACTAATGTCACTATCTAGACTAAAGTGGTTGTGTTACAGATGCTGTCAGAAATATTTTACGCACAAGCACGCACACACAAATACACCAAATATTCCACTAGGGTTTAAACATGGATCATCGTCCTAGGAGGAGCGTGAAGGGCAGTCAGGGCCACAATCTATAAAGGTTCAAAAACAAATAAAAGGATAAATAAATGATGGTATAAATGGGATGATCGGATAAATGCGGAATGAAAGTGTACAGGTTGGCATCAAGCACACTAACTCAGGCAATGAAGGAGGGGGGAAAAAGTGGAGTCAAAAAAAAATGCATCAGAGGAATGCGCATGTCAAGGGCCTGCATGGCATTTGGATAAACATGATATGCTCTTCCACACATTTCACACTATGAGTATAATAAATCGACACACGTCTACTAGGACTCCTAAAACACCTCGGAACAGATTTATATCTAAATCAAATATGTATACTCACGCTCATGTTTGTGTGTACGTCTATCTGTTGGCGTGTGCGGAGTGAGATTTCCAACTTTCAACAGGACGTTTTTAATCAAATCACCGCTCGGCTGTCTTTCATGGTTCAGCGAAGGGAATTATGGGATCGCCGTCTGGGACGACGAGACTGTTTAGGATTTGTCCAAAACTTCAAAACCGCGATACTTAAAGCAGGACCTGGGGAAAACCAGGGGCAAGCACAGCCAGGGGACCTGTGTGTGTATGTCTGTATCTGGTAGCTCCTACAGTTCTACAGATCTACAGTTATTAGACCAACAACTGATTAATCACTTTAAACAAGAATAATTTAAAAATAAATAGTTATGTGTTTAACTTCAAATTAAATCTAAATCACATTTGTTTTTTTATAGAAATGTCTTGATGAGAAGAAAGTTTAGGAATTAAAGATTAATGTCCCAAATGGAAAACAAAATATTATTGTAAATAATAATACTGAAAAGCTAGATTTAGATTTTTGACAAATAAATAAATAAATAAATAGAATGAGATTTTTATGCTATTATATGGTAATAATAATTATATTATTAGAATAGTTTATTAATAATTAACTATTATTAATATTATTAATAATATTAATATATAGAGAGTAGTGTTACTAAACATAAATTTTACATAAAACATGGTTAACTTCATTATATGGAAATAAATCGTGATTGATTTGTCGTGAAGTCTGTGCTTCCTATACTGTCCGATTTTTAGCTGGAACTAATAAATAATTACCTGTAAACACTGATGACATGAATTCCCCAGAACTAACAGGCATGACTGATTCTTTTCTGTGAATAGAGAGTTCTCCGTAATGACCGTCGCTCGCAGTGCCAAATTGCTAATCGCTCGAATTGTGTTCCTTAAATGCAGCGCCGGATGAAAAACCCAAGGGCGACGTTCTCGGCACGGAGTGACCGAGGTACATTTCATTTACATGGAATTAATCAGGGACAATGCGTGTTCGTGGTTAATTGCTAGACTTTAAGCAGCAGGTTTGAGCTCATAGGCTGAATGTGCGCGGAAAGGGCATATCAGTGACGCATGGCTGATGGAAGGGAAAGCGTGGAGGCTGCCTTACCTTCTTCTCCTTGTCATGGTGTTTATCCAAAGAGTGAGAGGAAGAATCGCTTAAGCTTTGAGCCCTACTACCACGGCCTTTGCTCCTTCTCTAAAAGGTGAAAGAGGAACTTCGAGTTACTATATAAAAATCTGTCCAGTTCACTTTGTTCTCTTGTGTAGCAACAAAGACAAAAACTGAAGTTACTGAAGTGTAAAAAAAAAAGTAAAAATAGCCAAAAGAACAATGTCGTCATAAGCACTAATAATATGGTGACTGAATTTATAATCATCATAATAATAAATCAAAAGTACCTAAAATATTTCCTAACACTGATTAAAAAATATTAATCAGAGCACCAAAAGACGACAAACAGCAAATCATTAATTTATGCTTTCGCTGAACAAAGTTAACAAATTTACTCATTATAGTTCCTTATCTCTGATACTCTGCGTGGCGTGAAAAACCTAAAAAGCCGCACTATGCTAGGCTGCTATGCTACGTACATGTACGTTGACCGCCTTGATCAGCTGTTAAATAAAAAAAGAAGGGCAAATGGGTAATGATGAAGCTCAGGTTAGCCTCTAGAAGTTCCTGAAGTTGTACTGAGGCACACTGTTTCCTTAGCTGCTAAAATGGGTTAGAGGAAAATTCAAGCAGATATTTATGGCGGAGATGAAAAAAAAAAAAAGGCAAAATACAAACAAAACCTTGGCATAAATTCAAAGACTTGCTGCAGTGATTACACATGGTGCATTATAGAAACAGCAAAAAATAATCTAAGACTGATGACTGTGTGTTATGCTGCTTTTTTTAACAAAGCAAACTAAAATGCTGTGTATAAAAGAGCTACACAACATAGACAATAATACTATATTGTAATAATAGCTTAATATATAAAATACTAAATACTCCCATCTCTCTATACGCGCGCACACACACACTCACAGGTATATTTATATACAGGCACACACACACACACACAAACACACACAAACTTGTGAATATTTTTGTAATTTTTTTTTGTTAAAAGACAAATTGTCAACCAAGCAAAATTTGTATAAATATTTCTTTAAATGAGCTCAAAAATCCGTCATTCTGACGTTTTTTTTATTTATTTTGCACTGATTAAAACCATAATAATTAAATTTTTTTATGTATGTGTACATGAATGCCCAACAATATACCAAAGAACAGTATCGATCTGACTGTGTTATAAACAGCAACAAAAAAAGGTGGAGGAGGGGGGGGGGAGGTAAATAAATAAATAAATAAAATTACAAAATACATCCTATGGAAATTTTTTTTTTTTACTTTTTGAAATAAACAGCGTAAAAATGCTTCTTGTCTCAAAAGCCATGAAAAACAAAATGAAATTCGTCCAAAATAAGAAACCTTTGAAAAATCAGATGGCTAGAACGCTGTGAAAGTGACTGAAACGGGATGCTCCCCGCACGCAGTGTTCCTGTACGAATAAACCACAGCCTTCCTGGGGTGTAAAAACTTATCCAGAGAAAACACTTCCTGTAATTGTCCTAAGTCCTAACGGAATATTAAAAATGAATATTAATTATATATCAGTGAATAATTCTGTTCTGGGTGTTGAAATGTAGTCCATCAAAGTGATTTATAGCAGGATTTTTTTAAATATCACACCACACAACACGTAAAAAAAAAAAAAAACCTCTGTCCGAAACTGTTTTCAAGAAAAGTTATGCGCAGTGAGGCGTTTTGTTTTCAAAAAAACTGCCAAGTCTGTACTTTTCATATTGTTTTCTTTCAGACATTATTCTGTTCATTTTATGAAGGGATTTGAGATTATTGTTTTTTTGCAGCTGTAGTTAGTATTATTACCAAATCAGTATTATCAACTAATAATTAATGGAGTTT
>JAAGKR010000598.1:82500-127500 GCA_011419295.1 Clarias macrocephalus | reverse complement strand
TGACTAGATGCAGTTGGAGGAACCAACAAGCTCAGAGGGAAAAGCAGGATGCATCACAATACTGATATAAAGCTTGACGCCAGTTCAAAACGGCACCGGTTTACAGTAGGATATGCTTACAGCGTCTCTTTCTCAATGTCAGATGAGCACCCTAACCATTTCTAACAAGTGGATTTGTTAAATGAATCACTTGTCTTCCCCAAACACAATTACTATTATTGTGTTATAGCTGTGGAATGTTTAAATGTGCACATTCACCAAACCGTTTATATTCAATAACTGGAGGGGAGGGAAAAAAAAGAGGAAAAAAAAAAGATCATAACTCTATTTTGTAGATCTTGTGTCTTTAATAACAACTTCTCGCGCATTTAAGAGTGTAATGACCCAATCCGAGGACGAGACTACGCACTCGGTTAAAAAGCAACTGCTGAAATAAATCAATGCAAACTGATTCGATTATCTTACAGGGGGAAAAAATCCTGGAGGAAAAAAAAAATCTCATCATTTGCGAATAGAGGCTGCAGAATCATATCTTATTGGAGCAGAGTCAATGCTATAATAAAGATTCAGGTTTATAATAATGGTTAATCCAAGCTCACAGGATGAGACTCGCCAGAGACTGTCCGATATCCGATGCAATATTATCATGATACCTACAGTAGGTGCGGATTCGATTTGCACTGTGATTCTATTTTTATAAAAATCCTGATTGGATGTTTAATTTTGTTGCAATGCTAAAAAAAACCCTTAGCAAATAATTGAGCACACAGGGGGCCGTGCAGGCTGCCGATGTGTGAACGGTCCATAATCCACCTTTGGGATTATAAAAGGGCTGCGACATTTTAAGACCACGAATACAAACTAACTTCAGAGTCGATTTGATTTTGGAGTCAGCGTTTTGAAACCTTCGCCGCACAAAAGAATCGCGATAATTTACCTAAACAATTTTTCCTGCCACCATATCTCTCTCCCTCTCTCACACACACAGAGCTTTTTTTGATCCCTACATTGGGGGACACATACATCACGCACATAGCACTGTAACCGCTCCTGCAATCCAATGCTTTCCCAGCATTTAGACTTTTAATGCAGTGTAACACTATAATGCAGCCTACATATTTGGTTAGTGTAGAACAATTGGTTTCGGAGCACAATTTTGATGACCTTTTCTAGGAAAAAAAAAACTGCATGGAATTGAATTATATATGATATGAGACATGTGAAGCGAGCCAGCTGCATCTTATCTAAATGCTGCTCTATGTGGTGGTGTAACACGCATGGGGGAACTTGCTTTTGCGTGCCGCTCGACACGCAGGAACTCATGGTTGCGTGTGATAGGATGGTGCCGTTGTGATTGACAGGGGGAGAGGATATGCGGTCTCGTGACAATAGGGCTTTGAAAAACAATATTACGATACTGATGTTATGTTTACAAACCAGAATGAAGTCCGAACAGGCATGAGCCGATATTAAATTTCTACATGACCTACGAGAATGTCAAGGGATATACAGCATGTAGTCTTCTCACAGATGGACACTTGAACAAATGCTCCTGGAAATTTGTCCGAAATAGAAGGATCGTATTACTATTATTCAGGCTTCTGTATGATTCTGGAACAAAATATACAACGTTGCTATTATGGTAATCAGAAATATTGATTATGAGACACGCCCTGCATGCTCATTTTTGAAACAACAAGTTCACCCAGAAGCACTGCCACACACACGCGCACACACGCACACAGGGCCGCACGCATTTACACAGACGCAACACCCCCCCCCCCCCAAACCACCTCCTCTCTCTCACCATGCTGCTGTTCTGAACGACAGAGCGTTAAAAGCGGCAGCTGCAGCAGAACAGAACGGAGTCGGTTGATGAGGACAACAGCAGGCGTGCTGTGTGCAAATACTTCATCTTCAAGGCAAATGAGCACACCGAACCAAAGCCTACCACCGAGTCTGTATGCAAAAGCTGCCCCAGAACTAGACCAATGGAGAGTGTTACAAAAAAAAAAAAAGAAACACTTGACGGTCAATGTGGAAATGGAGGGCCAGCTTCTGTTTTAAAGTCAAAGCACGACGTGCAATTTAACAGGACTACAACGCCCATGAAACATTAGTTCTTTTAAATGGTGATCGTTAAATAATAACTAAAATACTAGTATACACAAAGCAGAAACTTTCTGTTGTAGGAAAAAGCAAAGCCTCAATTGTTTTGGCATCAAGATATGACATTTTGCAAAATATATACTGCTGGTAAGAAAATCAGGAGGGCAGAATAAACAAAATGTTCAGTTAAAAATAAAAGCAAAGGCTAAACCTGGAAATTCAAACATCAAAACAAAAGACAGACAAAAATCCTCTCACACACACATTAGAAATTAAACAGACAGCCTATGATCTATTCTAGACCAGCTGTGTTACAAGTTCCATATGTGATGTGAGCGCCATCTTATCAAAGACAGGGTAAAACTTTTGAGTCAGAATTTGAAGTCTATCTAAATAACTAAGTATTTCTAAAGAGGAAGGAGATCTTTTCCAGAAGTAGGAGAGACAAAAACTCGCATCACATCCTCAAAAACTTGCATATCCTCAGCATTTCAGCTCCATTAAGGTATCCTGGCACTAGTAGCAACCGATCACATGCTTTGATATTCCTTTGCTCTGCAGTTATGTCATATTGGGCTTGGAAGCCAGCTGAACGTTGTCTCCTCAGTTTGCTGAGGCATTAAAAGTGCAAGGTAGATATACTCAGGAAAAAAAGGACTTTCTCCAACTCTTTAGAAGCCACATCATCTAAAAGACAACAGCACTGACAATTGGCTACACAATATGTTATGGTAGACGTTTTATCATCCTGAAACTGATCTTTTCATCCGGCAGCAGCCTTTCTTGTGTCAGACACTGTCAAATAGGGCTGTGAAACAAGTCCCTTACTTTGGACATATTTTAAGGCAGGTATCCCATAACTCAGTTTACAAAGAAAGACATTCACTTAACAGACAGAGCATCTGCCTCTTAAACACCGTACTGGGAAAATCTCAAATGTTTTAGTAACCGCATACAGAAATGCACTGTCAAGAAATACACACTTGGAGTCAGAATGAATATCTAACTTTGTTTTCTTACCAGTTTGCTGTAATGGTACTTGCAGTAGCCACAGTATTTAACGTTGTCAGCATCCGAGCCTTGCTCTTCGCACAACAGGCCGGCAAACTGAGCGCTGTGCAGAGAAAGAAAAAGAAAGGGGGGGGAAAAAGAGAGTCTTCTGTTATTTTAGGAGTCCATCAAGTAAAATAAACTCCACCACAAAGTTCAAAGTGCAGAAACAAAACCCCAGGGAAACACATCATATATTTTTTCCCCTTATATTTACACACATCTGTTTCTACAAGAATATAATTGCTCCATTTGGATGGGGAGATTTGGACAGCGATGCTGAACTACTAGCTCTAAACCTGCCTTACTTATCGCTTATGCTGCATTAAGTGGAGGGAAAAACAAAGCTTATTAGAAGAATAAGTGTCTCCTACAGTCCGCGCTACCCACAAACACTACCTTCTGCTTGTGTTCACAGCGTACACATGTAAAGGCCATGGCATGGTTTCAATAAGCTTGAAAACATTTATTTCTGTCCGAATCGCATTAATATCCCTTTAAGATCTTGTCAGTAGGGTTAAGGTCTGGGCTTGTGGTGGCAGTGTGTGAAAATACTTCCTCCTGCTCTCTGAACCACTTTTTCACAATTAAAGCCCAATGAATCCTGGCATTATCATCTTGGAATACGCCCGTGTCATTGGGGAGGGCAAAATACCTTGATGGAGAAACCTGTTCATTCAGTATATTGAGGTCATCAGCTGACCTAATTTTTTTGGGCACACAATATTGCTGAACACAGACCTGACCAACAGAAGCAACCCCAGGTCTTAACACTGCCCCCATAGGCTTGTACAGTAGGCACTAGGCACTTCTTACAGGAAAAATCTGGACTCATCTGATCACATGACCTTTATTAATTATGCTTTCTAGCATGAATAAATCTTTTTATAAAAAAAAAAAAAATTGTTACATGCCAGGGGTGACCTTTTATTTATTTTTTTTAGCTGTTCAATTTATAATCAAATACAAGTGATTCACCGATTGAAGTTATGTAATTTTCTTCTTCAAAATTTTAATGAGAATATGTTGAGTAATCCATCCAAAGCTAATACTTGTATATACAGTATAACTCATTTAAAGTTTATTTATTTTAATCCTTGAGGTTGTCCATGGGCAGTGCACATCATAGCACTAGTTGAAAATTAAATAAATCTGAGTTGATAATTTGTGTTGCACTTTCAAAGGTAAATAATCAAACAGGGGTTTAATGACTAATTCAGTCTGCTGTTAAGTCTAACTAGTTAATTATTTATTATAAAATAAAAAAATCTTGACTCTATATACTATACATAAAAATGATAAAGCAAGCTTTCAATTTATGTTTTTTGGAATATAAAAACGTCCCAGTTTAACATTTTTAAAAAGCTGTGATTTTTAAAGGATTAGGAAAAATAAGTTAAAAATACTGAAATGAATCACAGCATTGATCTAAAATTGCACTGATAGGATAGCTTGTCGCAATAGCGATATTACATCATTAGGCATCTCAAAGCAATATACATAAGTGATGTGATGCTTACAATGATACTGCCTATAATAATAAGCAGAAAATAATAGTAAAAAAAAAAGGGAAAAAGAGTTTAAATTTTCACTGTCATTTATTGTAAGGGTAAAAGACATCTTTTGCCTTACCATGTGACGTGAAAAGCTTGGCGGCAGCCGTGTTTATTACAGGCCATGCAGGCTCCAGTGGCTGCTTTGCTCTCACGGCCTTGCTCTTCACAAATGTAGCACGTCTGATAGAATTTAAAAAATAAAAACATTTAAAAAACAGTTCATCAATATTTGTCTCTATATAAGTAAACCATATAAACCTGATCATTTACGCAATCCTGGTGAGTTAATAACCAAAAAACAATTCTGAAGCTAAGCTGACCACAACTATACAACTGAACTACTGTATACAACTGAATACTGGCAACCCATCTCCATCTATCCAGGTGAGGTATTTTTCCTTTGTGGTCTGAGATTCCTGTTCTTTGCTGAGGAAAAGAGGATCTCTCCCAATGCTGTAACCTATGTTGTTTTTTTTTATCAGATGCATTTCTGCTCACCATGAGTGTAAACCGTGCTCATTTGAGTTTCTAAAGCCTTCCTGTAAGTTTGAACCGGCGTGACTATTCTACTCTGACTCCTTTCATCAAAATGGGGTTCCTGCCCACAGAGCTGCCGCTCACTGGAAGCGTTTTGTTTTTCGCATAACTCTGGGTAAAATCTAGAGACTACTGTGCAAGTAACATTCAACATTCAGCATGACGGAAAAAAATCTAAATTACTCAAACCAGCCCGTGGCGTGAACATTAACTGATGCCCTTGACCTGTATGTGCATTCTTTCATGCATTAAAAATTATATAAAAATTCCTTCCGAGACAAAATTGATGATCTTATTCATTAAAGAAAAGAAAAATTAAGCGAACAATTTAACATGATACAATTTGTAGCTGCTTGAATTGTTTTTTTGTTTTTTTTAAATACAAAAGAATAGAAAAAATCTTTTGAATTCGGAGGGAAGCTCATGGCTTTCCCTGGGACTCTTTGCAGCATTAAAGAACTATCTTGAATTAATTTTTTTTTTTAAACTGTGCGTATCAAACCTACACAAAGATGTCCAGATGCATTCAGTCACCGACAACTTTTTTTTTTTTTTTCACTCGATACACACCGTATTGAGTCATTATGGTCGGATCACAAATACTGAGTGCCCCGATTTCAAATTTGTTAATGCACAGTGTAATTTCACGGCTGTGAAAAGCTGCTGATGTGGTGTATACAGTGCAGCTGCAAGAGGCATAGCGTGTTTACTGTGACAGCATCGACAATTTAACAAGCGCTCTCTAAAGCTCGTCTTGGTAGCACGCCGATTATCAGGCAAATAATGACTACGCTGTTTTAAATTGGCTCGCAGTGAAGACTCAATTACCGAGAAAACTGAAAGCGTTTCATCACAGATTGAATATTTCAAGCATGAGATTAAACTTGCACTGGTAACACATCACACGCAGCGTCACATATTGCTGACTGCTTGTTTCATCATCCTGCCTTGGCTGGAATTAGTTCTACCATGAAGCGCTCGTTTTGAGATGAGAAATATGATAAACGCACCGAATGATAATCGTCCAGACTAATATCACGGTTTTCTGTTTGGCCTTACTTCAGAGAACAACATTAAACGTGAGGGCTTCCTTAGATAGGTAAAGACACGGGTCTTTTTTTACTACTAGTATTTAAATGCAAATGTGTAGTTAGAAAGAAATTATTTTATTGTGAAACGAGCTATAGCAGCGTAAAGATAAAAATTACATTATTTTACGGCTTGCATAAACAGTTATTCTTAGTTTCTAAAACTAAAATGTAAAACACAATTAAAAAAATAAAGACAATAAATGAAAATTAACATTTCATTTTTTTACATAATTTTAAATTTTCCAAAATTTTTATTATAATCCAAGTAAAAAAATTTTCAAAAATACAAACTTTTAGTATTATCTATCACAACTGAACTTTCCCTCATTAATCGCTTATTAATCTTTACCTAATCAATAGATAAAAAATATCCATATTTAATATGCTGAACTGTGTTTTAATTGGTTTGAGAACTTACACACATGAAAAATAATATAATAATATAGCCTAGATTTACTTGTTCCATTTTTACTCATTTAATTCCTGAAATTATTCATCGACAGCAAACACAACAGTGACCAAATACTCTCTCTCTCTCTGTTTCTGTCTCTCACACACACACACACGCTTAGCATTTGATGGTAACTACTCAGAGCTGAGATGACGTCGCGGGCTCACCTTATTGTAGCGCTCATGAGGGACGGACTGTAAAACAATGGGCTCCATGGTGGAGACGTTGGCAAATTCCACCTCTGGGATGTAGAGCGCACAAACCACATGAGCCCAGCCTTAAACAGAGCAGGAAAAACAACATAAGGGTTATATAATACACAATTACAGTGATGAATCAAGATTCCAAGAGATTATTAAAAGACTACCTTTTCTCAATAATTCAATACATAAATGGAGCTTTACTGTATAAAAAATAAACATAGCAGTTATTATGCATTTCAACAATTATCTTTCAGGCTTACCTTTCTTTTTTAAATAATAATGCTAATAAACACAGATAATTTCTCAAGCCACTGCGATCAAGGATACAATTAGGAATGACTTTTAGATCTTTGTGATTGAGGGCAACTCGAGTAGAAATACAGCGGTTTTTATTTAATGTTCTACATGAATCCAGTTCCACCATTATGTGCATCCGGAACTGATGAAATCAGTTTTCTAATAAAAATACATAAATAAAATTAAATGTACAGTTTCACTGTTGGGACACAGATCAATTTTAGTTCATTAATTTTATGACCATTATGCAACTTATTTATTTATTTATTTCATTCTTTATTGTGCAGTGCAAAACAAATAATAAAAATACTGCAAGTAGATATGGTCTAAATACAAAATAAGAGGATGGGAATTAAGAAATTTATAAAACAAAAGAATGAAAAAAATATTCAATTTCAATTAAAATATTCATATTCACATATGTCACACATTAAAAAAATACACACTTAGAAATATCATAAGTGTGGAATGAAGAACAAGTGGAGTGTTTTTTTTTTTTTTTAGATATAAAAGATATAAAAATTTTATATCTTAAATGGCCAAGTAATTTCAACAGAAAAAGGAACTGATAAATCTATTAAATGAGTAGTCAAATCCACACACATGCATGAAAAAGGTAGAAACTGAGGGCGTGGGGGGGGAGGGGGGGCTGCATTATTTCTACAGAGAATTAAACACTCGTTCCTCCTTGTGAGCTCTTAACACTTTTGAGCAAAAAATCTCTAAATCAACTTGGCTGGAGATTCCACAGAACATTCCAGAAACAACTTCCATTCTCAATAAATCAAATCTGGAGGCGACTGGGGTATCGTTAACCCTTTGGACTTGCACTCTGGTCTTTCTGCATAGCTCTGTGATTTAACGCGGCTTTATCTAAGGCGCCAGTGTACAGTCTTAAACACGGGCAAATATCATACAGGAATAAAACTAAAAAGTTTCTTTCTATCTATAAAGGGTGACTTTACTTGGTGCATATAAGGATTGCAGATGAAAACTTTTGTATACGCAAAAACAAAAATCATATCACGGAAAAAAAATTCTCAAAATTTGGGTGTTAAAAAAAATAAAGAAAATAATGAAGAAAATAAAAGCGCTTAAAAGTTAGTCATGATATAAGAACTGAGATACATTGATGCTCTAAACAGACATCCTCTATAAACATAATCTAACACAATGAGTGTTCTACAGTAGTGCATGGTCTATTTAACAGCACGCCACCCATACAACATCTTCTCTCCTCACCCAAACACCAGAATATTAAATATACTTAAATACAGTACAGGATGGAGTTTGTATAGGGCATGACTGGGGCGCATAGTAAAATCAAGATTCAGTTGCTAAAGGAAATGTCAGCATGGCAGCTTCTGTCCTGTTTGTCCAGTCGGAGGGACTAACAGCAGGCGTAAACTTAAAAGTGAACCCATGACCTGTCTTTGACCTCGGACAGGGAGGAGACACAGAGGTTTTGAAGTCCCTCCAAGAATCTCGCAGAAGCCTATAAAACAGGGCAATAAAAAAAAACCAAACACACCCCGAAGAACTTCTCACCCCGTCTCACGCACCAGGCTGGTACCATTTAAACTGCAAAGGAGCACATGACGATAGGAAAAAAGGATCTCTTTCTTTTTTTACGTACATATCTAAAATTATCAAACAAGTTGGAAACCTTCATTGAGTGCCGTAAACAATTAAAAAATGGGGGGGGGGGATTCTCTGGTGATTTGTAAAATAATGGCACGTGCAGAAAATTATTTTGCTCAGCCCACCCCGAGCAATGAGTTACTTTGGTTTATTGCTCTTTTTTTTCCACCCAACTTCAAATTGATCCAGAAATGGAGTTGATGCAACTCTCCCATTTCTTAACCCTGATGTTACATGCATTACTGAGCTTAATGTTTGCTATAACTCTGGTGTTAGCTTTAAGGATTAGGCTAATTCGGTGTTTGCATTTATCAGAAGTGAAATCAGTAATGCATTAGTATTGGAGATTAAGATAATGGGTACAGAAAAAAACACAGTTTAAGTATTCAAAAGTTCAGCAAGAGTTTAAAAACTCCATTTCCATTAAAACACCTATGAGGTCATAACTTTTATAATCAGTTACAACATCCTTGAAACGCTTTCGTTAACCACATTACATTCGGACTAAAAACGGACCTCAGCAGCACTTAATTCATCCCTGATCTTCAACAGTCAAAGTATCCACGTGTCTATTGCTTGCTAATTCCTAACTTATCAACTTGTTAGAACTGCATTTAAACCCACAAAGTGTGAAGAAACCCTGCATGGTGAGAAATGGGCAAAAACATTAGCCAGGGGGGGTGAACTGGTGCCTCCCTCATGGCCGCTTAACGGTTTTCTAAAGGAGGCATGGTCGAGCAGCTGTGCGTCCACAGCGGTGTGTTTACAGTCTGAGCGCTGGCCTTGCCGTGAACCCGGGCCATGAAGAGGAGAAGTGCACTAGAAGTGCACTCACAGCCCCGCTGTGACCCCTACAACACCACCCCGTCATAAAAAAAACGAAGGGAGATAAACACACTCGCCCCTCCCACTGTCAAAAAGGAAAATAAGCAAGAAAAAAATGCAGTGTAGTTTGTGTGGATTTTCAGTGGATAACTGAGGCAAATAGGTCAATATTTATCAATCATCATCTGTATGGAATATCAGACTGTTTCAGGGTTTACAAGAATTACAGGATTATATCTCTATATCGGTTAATGTATCTGTGTATTGTCTCATTATAATGATAAATATAATTCATAAGGATTAAAGCACGATTATTTATCACACTTATTTATGCTTTCATTACACTTGTTTTACTTAAATCCACAGGAAACAGGTTTCAGATGTATAAATTATACACAGGGGCAATCAGTCCCCAGGAGAAATCTTTAAAAGCTCAGAACTCAATTATTTCCATTTAAACACGTTTATTGTTCTTCATATGAGAACAGAAACATTTCTTTTTGAAACTAACAGCAAAAAATTTAATAGAACTTGTTCTCATGTATGCAAAGACATGCTAAGAAAACAAGTAAATGTTGAATTTTACAGTATCTGTTTTTTTTTTTGGCCTATGGATGCAGAGTTTTGGGCTTCTCTCTCATTGTACCAGGGTTGCAAAATTATCTTAACTGATTATCAATCAATAAATGATTAATCATAATTTTTTTTAGGGAAACAAGATGCACTTTTCTCCCAGCACCACAACAAATCCCAACAAATTACTTATGTAAAACCTAAAAAAAAAACATAATAATATATCAATATAAATTAAATTAAATTTAAACATAACGTTGATCCATGACCTATGAGATCTCAAGCCACCACTTGGCGCTCATGTAAACCGCAGATTAATTGCAGTTTATTATTCGTAAGTGCGAAATACAGATTTCCTGCTGCCATATGCAGTTATATTTGGCTTTCATTACTTCATGCACACAAATTATTTTTCCCCTCACTCAAACTCTTGCACGCAGACGCTCATGTGCCAGATCACACTTTGACAAAAATGACAAAAAAAAAAACGTCTAAATAATAACATCACATATAAAACTCATACTGTAACTCAACTATTTACGCACATATGTTCTTTCACTACATTTAGCCTAATTTTGATTACCAGCCCAAGACAAATTTTCCAGCCAAAGGTAATAAAAAGTGCCCCAGTTCCTGGAAAACCACCCAATCTGGCAACGCAGCTCGCTCCACTTCGCCCAGTCTGGCAAGGTAAACCCTGATTGGCTGTTTCTTTTCCAGAACGTTAAAACCTTTTTTCCTTTAAACAACAGTGAATGAAAAAATAGCCTGGGAGTTTTATGATTCATTACACCACTAAGCTGTTGGAAATACTGCTACTGTCAAAATTGAGGCTGCTAAAAATATACAATGTCCCATATTGTGCATGGGCCAAAACGTAAGTGCACCCTCTTGGAGGGAGCAAGTTAATAGATTTGTGAGCTAAAGGGTATAAAATAAACAGGTTATTGGTTAATTTTTCATTTATTATTAATATATTTATTTTACAAATGTTTATTGATTCATTTTATGTCAACTAATCCATTAATGATTAATCATTACCATCCCTTGGTTGAACCTAATATTTTATGCTCATTTGCAAAATTCTCACATGAAGTCTTTGAGGACTGTCTACATATTGAGATATAATTCTTTTTTCTTTTTTATACTTATATTGGAAAGTACTGTTATAATTAATTTTTGATTCGGAACTGGGGTGATCAGCAGTCCAGAAAACGAGGAGGCAGATTTTAAAAGAAGCTTTAGTCAAATGCTTTGGTTAATGAATTCAAGGATAAGGGATTTGCTCTTTTTTAAAACTAATTTTTTACCTAATCACATACTCACATTCAACTGAACATGTTCAATCAATCACAAACAAATTCTTAAAAATGTTTTAGATTTACAGTTAACTCTAAGGCTTAATGATTGTAAGCTTATAGTATAATGTGTATTATAAGAACTGTATAACAATTGCAATTGTTAAATTGTAAAAAAAAAAAAAAAACATCAACAACAAAAAAAATGGTGAAAAAGTTTTTTTTTTTTTTATATAAACCAATTGATATAAAACTTGTAATTAAGTTGATATGCTTATTTGCTTCAAATTAAATTTTAGTTTTCCAAACTTAAAAACTCATAAACAAGTAGTATATAAATAATGTCTTTTGGAACTCATGTGTCAGGTTGGTGGAAATTTCAAAAATATAAAACCTTCTATGTCTCCTACATGAACAAAAATATCATTGTAAACATTCATATCTAGTTAATAAAATAATTATAGGGTCTGTATAATATTTCCTAATAATATATCCTAAAGTGTTTACAATGATATTTCCTCTGTATATGACATTTAAATCAAATGACTGTTTATTGCCACATGCCAAGTTGTGTTGCCACACACATTCACACACACACACACACACACACACACACACACACACACACACACACACACACACACACACAATACAGAGTCCTATTCGCCAACAAAGGTCAATTGTTCTAGGACAAACTTTCTAAAATGGTTATGAATGGTCAGTTTTTTACTTTTTACTGTTTGCTGTTGTAAACAAGAAATCACAGGAATCAACTGAACAATAGCACACAACCGTTTTCCTTTAGAGATGTCTTTATGCATCAAGACACCGATTTTGTGCAAAAACATATTAAAGCAAAAATTTATAACGGCAGAATGCAACAACCAAAACTGCTAATAATAATAAGCATTTAAACGTATACATGCATTAATTTATAAGCAATATATTTATAACGGACACATTTAACAATATATATTTTAAAAAAATCTTACCACCATTGTCGGTCCTTTTCAGAGCTCCGTCTTTGTGTGGGCAGAGCTCACATCTCTGCAAAGAAAAAAAAAAAAGAGAGAGATATACAGTATAAATTAAGTAAATGGAAATCACTTAAATTTTTAGCTGTTGATTAAGGCTGAAATTATACAAACAATATTCTTTTATGATGCACTGATCAAAAACATTATTATAAAACAGATTTTTTTTTTGCCTTAAACTTGAGATTAGAAATCTCTTTCCTGAACTGCTGTCTGTAACGGTGCTCTATGCATATGCAGCACTAGGGAGTTTGAAAGTGAGGTAGTGTGCGCAGCCTTAACTCCCTCATTCATCTTATTCATTTCATACATTCAGTTGTCATTTGTTTATTTATTGCAAATGTGCTTAGCATCTGTCTAGAATTAATGTATTAATTTTCAACAACAGAAGCAGAACTTTAAAATTCATAGATATCTTTCCGTGGTTGTTTCTCCCTTGTTTTTATTTAGCAACTTGCTGTCTATGTTGACTGGTCACGGTGAATTTTGGAGAATAGCGCTGTTCTGTTTTAGGTGATGAAACCGATGCTGTCTGAGGATGATGACAATCAACAGTAGATCTTTGGCAAAATTGTACTAAGAAACTACGAAGAATGATGTACAGAATTAAATAATAAAAAGAAATAGTAATGCAATGTCAAAAAAAAAAACACAAACAGGGTAAACCAGTTAATTGATTGTTAGTCTAACAATACAAATTAAAAAAAATATATAAATTTATTACAAAAGTTAATCTAGGGCAACAGCATTTTATCAAATATGGATGTGACACAAATGGACAGTGTTAGGTTTTCTACTCTGTCCTGGATTTTAAAGACATGAAAAGAGTATATTTGAAAATATTTGTCATTTTTAGTCTAAATTATTTAGAATGAACTTGAATAGGGCTGAAACGATTCCTCGAGTAAATCAAGTAATTCGATTACAAAAAATGATCGAGGCAAAATCTGCTGCCTCAAAGCTTCATTTAATTAATTTTAAAAGCTTGCGTTTTGTTTTTGCACAATTATTTGTTGACAGCACGCTTTTGACACAGCGCGCTTCCAGGTGCAAGCCGACAGTAAACACCAACGAAGAAGAAGCACTTAGGTCACCCACAAAGCGGAGGGAGACGCAAACAGTTAGCTGTGTACTGATTTGATGGCGTGTTCTGTTGCGGGCTGCAAAATGGAAGGGAAAGCCGCAAGAGAAAACGACCGAAATTGTCAGTAAAGGCTTATGTTATGCCTGAGATGTAGATTTGGAAACTTTTAGTTGCACAACTTAGTGTTTTTGTGTAATTAATTATTTTAATGTGCCTTAGTTTTTTTTATCCTTAAAGTCATTTGAATAAAAAAAAATTATTTTTTTTTGCATCCGAGAAAAGGCTTTAAAATAAGAATGTATGGTGTTGTAATGCACTTAATTAATCTCAGTCAACTTTAATACCCCTATCTCACCTACGCGGTTTCATGTGGTGGCCGGAAGTACGGTTCTTAATGATTCACCGCAAGTTTTGGCGCTGCAATTACGTTTCCATCTTTCTGTGCGAAAAATTTTATATGTTTAAGCCGCCTTAAAAACATGTTTAAACATGTTTAATTTTTTTGCCGGACCTTGCAGAACTTTGCGGAATGTCGGCGGATAGTCGCGGCGGCTCACGGGGCCTAACACTGCATCTCACTGCGAGTCAAACCGCATAGGTGAGAGAGGGGTATAAGCTATTCCTTGTATTGTGATAAAATATATGATAAAATGCTGTATGCATTAAAAAAATAAAAGTAGATTTTTCTAAAAAGAAAACCAATTAATCTTTGTTTCTCATATATTTTAGATTGCTGTTTAATTACGCTAAAGTGCATTTTATCCGATTACTCGATTAATCGATGAAATTTTTGGTAGAATACTTGATTACTAAAATATTCGATAGCTACAGCCCTAAACTTGGATTAGTGAAATTTATCATGAAACATTTTAAATAATAATTATGAAAAAAAAAAAACCTATGATATTTTTTCTGGTCCTGTCCCTGCTCTTTCTTTCTCTATCTTTTCTTTGTAGTTTTCAGAATTTTTGTACCTTTCCCAGCTTTTGATGCTCAGCCTTGCCCTTTACAGTTTAATTTATAAGTAAGAGTCGAGTCAAAGTAAGAATGTAGTTGTCTAGTATTTTCGTGTATCAGTATGATTTGGACAGAACTCTATGAACTATGGCTGTGTTTTCTCCATGTCATACAGTTGACCTTTTAATGGAATTGCCCATAAATATTAGCTATTCTAATTTTAGTAGATTTAAAAACAGTAATAAATTGTGCAATTTACCAAAATCCACAGTTTTTTTTATTACACATGATGTATTAATAACAGATAAACCATCAGCTCAGAGAGTGAAGAAAAGAAAAAGTTCCTGGTTTGCTCAAAACTTGTTTTGCTGTTCTATGGCTTGTTTGGCTGGTTAATTAACTAGACTTTGCTAATAAAAACGGGTCTTGCTGGTTGATGGCTGAGAACCAACATGCATTACTTTTAAAGCAGGGATGGTCTGTTGCAACATTTCTTTGTTGCTTTAAGTTTTATAGCTCCACCAGAATACTTTAGGGATTTATGTATGAAGATGGAAACACTGACAGAAAATCTGAAGCATTTCAAGTATTGGCCGGATATATATTATATTGTATTATATTGGACTATATTGTGATGGCAAAAATCCTAACAGGCAGAGAGGAAGAAAACATTCATTATCTCTGTGCTAATAGCATGTGTAATTAAAAAAACATGATATTTAACTTCAGTCTGCAAAAAACAAGCAGCCATGTGAGTACATAACCTACAGTAACTTTATGTGAATTTCACAAAATTTACAAGTGCTGGTCCACATTGCAGTCTAAATGTTGTGCAGTCACAATTGTAAATATTGATATGTACTAACAGTATTATTGATTTTAAATCTGCATGGTGAACACTTATTTTTGTAAATAATTTACATGTAGAAAATGATTAAATAATTGCGAAGAACTAAATAGAAAAGTGATCTGACAATGCACAGAACACCCTACCTTACACTTTTAGTAGCCAACATGCTTTGTAATTTTGTATAGCTTTTAAAAATCACTAACACTCTGGCACATAGACTTACTGATATACTAAGATACAGATTTTAGCATCAGTGTCAACTTGGAGAGAATGTAAAAAGGACATATCTAGTATTATTTAACATGGATAACATTGCTTAATGTTTTACTTCAGATGTACACTAACCAACACTAGGAAAATAGAAAAGCAAAAGTCAAGTTAGCTACTTAATATTTCCCCTCTCGGGATTTGAAGAAAGAGGCTGGTGCAACGAGTCATATCCGTTCCGCTTCAGTGAAATGTGCTTTTTTTATGTTGTTGTTTTTGTTTCACCAAATTAAATATATTCCTGTTATATTCACAATGGGTCAAAAATCATAAATGCTCTGATAATTGTACATGCTGGTCCTCCTTATTAATATACCACAGTGGAAACATTTTTCATGCAATCATCTCTAGAAGCTTAGATAATGAGAAGGAGGTAATTAGAGGTAGCGCAGGCACCCCTGAATGGTGTTCAGAGCCTTTCAGGAACTGAGAAAATAGTGTAAATACACAACTCACCACAAAAAAATGTCAACACAATTTTTTTTTTTTTTTAAGTTTGCTCCTTCTGTGGCTACTTTAAACAGCCACTTTCATTTGATGCCCTCTAAACTGTGCAATGCTGTTGAGCTTCATAAAAACAAAATAAAAAGCTCTTATAATAATTTTGCACATGGCTAACCATCCCCCTTATTATTTTAAATACAACTGAAGGCAAAAGTAAAAAAAAGGGCATTTAACCTCAATGTTTCACACATTTCATGTTACGGTCCCCTCTGAAAGGACTGGGATGGCAATTTGTTACAATTTTAAAACCTTCAACCTTACAGTTGTCATAACACTAAACTTTTATATTTTAACAGCTTCACTTCTGAATTAAACATAATAAAAGTAATTAAATGTAGCCAATTCCTAATAGCATTATTTTTCTCAAAACCAAGGGCAGCAATTACATGATTTAAAAAGTTTAACATTTAACTTAAAATTAAAAGCAAAACTTTTAACTGAGCAGCACGCATCTCGTAATCCATCATAATTATTGCTACTAAACAAAATGAGCAAATAATTCACTCCTACCAGTTGGTATGACAGTATGTGTATAGTTCGGAGTGTACCACCTGTAAGATTTTAAAGAAACAATGCTCGAATGTCATCAAATCCCTCCAAAGTCTTCAGCGCCTGTTGATCAGTGCCATGAGCAGCTTCGACGCAGGCATGCACAACTTTTAACGTGTGTTTTGAGACTGGTGTAAACATGTGTATTTAGTTGGTTTCATTAACAATTATTAAATGTGGAGAAAAAGCCTGATCGGAAGCTTTTTAATACGTGCAACTTCTGACAATGTGACACTATAAAAATGTTGTTGCACCATTCAGAAGCTTGTGCACTATATCTGAGACGGTTATGTCCCAAGCTGATCGGTTGTTGCTGATCAAGCTGAAAAACAGCCAATTCCAGTAACTGGCTGATCGACTGGGGCATCTCTATTATAAATGGAATAAAAAAAATCTTGGAATCAATGTGGCGATACATGAACTGGCACAGGAAGGACTTGCAAAATGTAACTGAAGCTATACCCCCCTCCATCCGCCATTAACAGATTAAAGTACATAACCTCTAACTTAAATAACACTTAACATTTGGTTGTGTATAACATGTTTGCGATGACCACATCAAGCTGATGACATAACCAAACTGTTAAACTCTTCTTTTGTGATGCTATTCAATGATTTTCTTATACCACAGCTTCTTTCAGTTGTTCAGCTGAAAGCCCAGTTGTTGCTTGCTTTGGGGGTTGGGGGGTGGGGGGGGGCGTGTCCCCGCGGTCTTCTCTTCACTAGGTGAAATGAATCCTCAGCTGGTTTAAGTTCTGAAACCATCCCTGCTTTTTTTCCTTCTCTGTTGAGTTGGAAGTGTGTTTTGGTTGATTGTATCGCTGCACGATGAAGTTCTTTGCAATTAGACTGGATGCATTTCTCTGTGAACTGTCGGATGGAATGTTTCTGTAAACTTCCAGATTCATTCTGTTCCTACTATTGAAGAGCAGCTATGAAAGCCCAAGCCATGACACAACTTCCACCATGCTTGACTGAGGAATTGTATGCTTTGGATCAGAAGCAGATCCTTTGTTTCTCCATAATTTGGCTTTTCTAGCACTTTGCTAGAGGGTTTCTGATAACCGTTTTTATGTTGTATGACCTTTATATTCCTGCTCTTAAAGTCAACCTAAAACCTAAAGGACTGTCATGACTTCACCCCTGACCTGCGGAGTTTGTCATGAGTTCTTGCCATGGTTCTTTAGTGATTTTCTTTTTCCTCAGCTTCAAAATGGCTTGCTTCTCTCCCACAGACAGCTCTCTGGTCTACTTTTTGGTTTTATTATCAGTTTTAACTGAAAATGCAGATTTTTCATCCAAAACCCAGAGCTCAAACCAAGAGCAGACATTCAAAGCGTAACTCCATCAAGTTTATGAATATTTGTTTTGCTGGGTATTTTATTTAGGGTTGGAATATGAAAAAACATTTTACACACAACATGTGAGTGTCTACTCAAAGTACTATTAAAGCACACACAACATAAACCATAAGCAAAGACAACACACTTAACAATTAAAGACAAGTTGCTGTAGAGTTCTGTCACTGATGTACACACAACAGGCTTTGTTAAGACATTGAGAGATTTTGATCTGGCGGCAGATGCATTATTCCAATACACCTGGTGATGATGAATCTTTGCAATGTTAATTAACAGATTAATACCTTTCCTGCTGGAATTCAGCTTGGTCTGACCTACCATCTGCCAAAACACAGGACAAACTGGTCAAGTTGGCAGAATTCTTTTAGTTAATGCCACTAATGCAACACACCACAGACAAGACTTCTCTAAAAAAAATAATCCAACAGCGAGACACATTCACAAACACAATCAAATAAAAGAAATGCTGAAATCTACCACACTGCATTTTGGCAGCTGGACAGAACGAGCTGGAGTGAGGATTTTAGAAGAACAAGTATTAAGTATAGACATCAAGTGACTGATAACTGTTCAAATTAACCTTATTTATGAGATGTTTTTTTTCCTGGGTGGTCCTGTTTTCTTTCAAGGCAGGAGGGCACAAAAAAAAAAAAGCCAAACCAAGAACTCTGCATAACATTATAGCAATCATCAACACTGAAGTTTTATTCAAGTTCATAGATTACAGGAAGTCACGCTGTGTCCATCAGCAAATTTGTGTGACATGGATTTACTGGAGAACTGGATATGTCTTCAGGCCAATATTTATGGAAAGGATGGTATATGTCTTGGCTGATCATCCACTTTTGGAATAACTGGAACTTTGTGCACTTTTGAGTTTTCAATAAATGTTCCTTTAGCCTGGAACTACTGTACACACGTAAGTGTATGTACTTAGGCAGGTAGGTAGGTATATAGGTGCTCTACTATTAGCTTTGCACTAACCACTAACAAGCAATCATCACACTCAGTTGCACTTGCTTAATTCAGTAGTCTTGCTATTCTCCTTTTTGTTTTGTTTTTTACTAATATGGTGTAATAGCTCATGAAGCTTCACAAGAACCCTCATCCCCAAAGGCAATCTGACATTTGAACACTTGGACCTCCATTTTGCAATGCTTGACCCAGACAATCATCATATAAACAGATGGCGATTAAACTTAAAGAATGAGGAACTATAATGAAATATATGGCATGCTGGATGTATGGACGCTTCAAATCAGAAAACTCACCACTCGTGCTGCTCGCTCCTGAGATTCACATTTTCTGCAGAACCAGGGACCTGTTGGGACTTGGACAATTCCATAACAAGCTATGAGAGAAAAAAATAAGGGAGGGAGAGAGAAAGATTTAGTCTAATGTGATAAGGACAAAAAGATAAATAGGCTGTTGAATTTATAAATACATTTATTCTTAAAACAAATAAACTGCCCAAGATTGCAATGATATTAAAGCACATACACACCAAACACAACACTACCTGAAGGTATACCATACCCACGCACACATACACACACTTTTGATTTGAATTGTAGCGATTAAATGTGACGGTGCTGTAGTGACGTAGAACTATAATATATGAGTGATTGAAGAAAGAAAACTGAGGAAGTGACAATTCACTCAAGGATTCTCTACAATCAATTGACACTCAGCATGTTCCTTTTAAGATAGCAATTTTTTAATTTAGTTTTCTAATCAGAGCTGAATAAAGGTTGAATAACGCACTGCTGAGTCAGATCGATCTGATTATGCAACTTAAGTTCCTTTTCTTTCTGCCAATCACAACGACTTTAGCCAATTATGAGCGTGTGTGAGCTCATGTATGTAGAAGAGGGTAGACAGTGTGTTCCTCTGAGTGTTAAGCTGCACTGTGATGCACATTAAGCTCTCTTCAGTTGTCTATAAGGACAGTCATCTTGTTGAAGTTATTATGAGAACTCCTGAACATCGCATGAGAAATAATTCCAGGTGGTCCCAGAATCACTCTTTCACAAATAAAATCCTTGAATATGCCCAAACTATCAGAAAAAGAAAAAGATCCACTGATAAGTTAACCTGGTAATTCCAGTACATTCAGGTAGACAGACGGGTAGAGACAGACAGACAGACAGATACTCTGTCAATGCATTTGGTAACCAGCTGACTTCGTTCTATTGCCACAATATGTTGCTGAAGCTAGACCGTACCAACTGGAGCAACCCCAGATCATAACACTGCCTCCAGAGGCTTGTACAGTGGGCATAATGCATGATGGGTGCATTGCTTCATGTGCTTCCCTTCCTACCCTGATCTCTCTGGAACAGGCTCAATCTGGACTTATCAGCCCACATGACCCTTTTCCGGCTCCATAGTTAACTGAAACCTTTTTTTCTGATTAGTCTCACTAACAAATGGTTTTCAAATGGCCACACAGTTGTTTAGTCCCAGTCCTGGGAGTTCTCATCATATTGTGTGTGGAAATGCTCTTATATTCTCACATTCAATATTATACATAGTTGTGATTTATACTGTCAATTTTTTAGGAAGCAATTTTCAAGTGTTTAATTGATCTCTGGTAATGCTCATTCATGTTTTTTCCCCGATCACAAACTTTTTGCTGAGAAGCTGACAGTTCAGTACTATTCTCCCTGGTTGTAATAATGCATTTCTTAACATACAGTAACTCCAGTAGTTTCAGCAATCTCTTTAATTGTTTTCTTTGCCTAACGCAGACCAATATTTTGCTTCATCTAAAACACATTAACATACTCAACATGGATGTTTAAGAAACGAGAAGCTACTCAATGCATCCATAGCATTTAAACAGACGGTTGCCTGTTGAAACCTATTACTTACTGCATAACTATAAATCGAAAGGCTCCTAAGTATTTGCTTATTTAAATTCTGACGATGACTGTTTTTGGCCGAGTGGTATGCGTCCCATCAAAACTGAAATTTTTTGTAAGTTTGTAAAGATTCCAGTACATCCACAGGGAAAACGGTTTTTAAAGTTTTTCTTAATTGCAAAGACACTCCAAGATTGTTTTAATCATTCCCCATCAAAACAAAAGCAAATCCAAGTATTGGCGGAGTTTAAGGACACACAACCATAATATATAAATGGCATTAAAAAGGACTGGATCTAATTTCTTTCGTTCCAAGCCCCCATACATGCAAAAATGTATTTAAAACACAAAGGTATAATATTATGATAAGTTGTACATACTGTGTGTGAGATTCTTAGTGTGACGAATGTGTACATTGTGGAGACACTCCTACTTCGGTGATTTAAACAGATTTCCTCTGTGAAATGATCACTACATATGCCCTCTGTCTATCTACACTATATTGCCTAAAGTATTCACTCGCCTGCCTTCACATGAAGATGAACTTGAGTAACATCCGATTCTCAATCCATAAGTTTTCATATGATGTTGGCCCACCATAATCAGCTATAAAAGCTTCAACTTTTCTGGGAAGGCTTTCCAAAGGTTTTGGAAATGTGTTTATGGGAAATTTTGACCATTCTTCCAGGAGAGCATTTGTGAGGTCAGACAAGGATGTTGGACGAGAAGGCCTAGCTCTCAGTCTCCGCTCTATTTCATCCCAAAGGTGTTCTATCAGGTTAAGGTCAGGACGTTTTTGACTGCAGGCCAGTCAAGTTCGTCCATTCCAAACTCGCTCATTCATGTCTTTATGGACTTTGCTTTGTGCACTGGTGCGCAGTCATGTTGGAGCAGGAAGTGGCCATCCCCAAACCGTTCCCACAAAGTTGGGAGCATGAATTTGTCCAAAATATCTTTCTATGCTGAAACATTAGAAGTACCTTTCACTGAAAAAAAGGGGGAGCCCAACTCCAGATAAACAACTCCACATCATAATCCCCCTCCACTAAACTTTACATTTTGCACAAAGCAGTCAGACACAGTCAGAGTTCTGTTCTCCTGAAAACCGCCAAGGCCAGACTCGTCCATTACATTGCCAGACAGAGAAGCATGATGTGTCACTCCAAAGAACACGTCTTCACTACTCTAGAGTCCAGTGATGGCATGCTTTATACCACTGCATCCCATCCCGCTCTGTGCATTTACATGGTCTACCACTTAGTGGCTGAGTTGCTGTCGTTTCAAGTCGCTTCCACTTTGTTATAATATCACTAACAGTTGACTGTGGAATATTTAGTAGCATGAAAAATTCATGACTGGACTTATTGCACAGGTGGCATCCTATCACGGTGAACTTCACTAAGCTCCTGAGAGCGACCTATTCTTTCACAAATGATTGAAAAAGCAGGTTGCATGCCTTGGTGCTTGGTTTTATACACATGCAATCATGGATGTGATTGGAACACGTGAATTCAATGATTTTGACAGGTGGGTGAATACTTTTGGCAATATATTTGTATCTATATATTTGGTATGTATCTATAGTTCCGTGATGAAGTATTTGCCCCTTCCTGATTTTTTGGCATCATTTGTCACGCTTGACATTGGGATCCATAAACAAATTTTAACATTACACAAAAACAACCCATGAAAATACAAAATACAGATTTTAAATGGTGATTGCATTTATTACGACCGCTCCTGGGAAGGTTCACCACCGTTTAAGTTTTCTCCATTTGTGGATAATGACTCTCAGCGTTGTTCACTACTTTGTTTCTCACTTGTTCTTGAATTTCTTTAGATCATCTTGCTTTTTTAGATCTTTTAGTGCGCTTCATTTTATCAGACAGATTATATTTAAGTGATTTCTTGATTCAAAAAATCTTGCAAGAATCAGGCCCAAGTGTGGTAAGTGAAATGTAACTCTCAGTTCATTCATGATATAGCAAGGGTTTTGGGGAAGGATTACTTATTCACATAGGGCCAGGAAGGTTTGATTAGCCCTTATTCCTCAGTAAATGATATAATTTTCTATTTATTTGGGTTATCTTTGTGTACTATAAAAATGGGTGATGATCTCAATCAATAAAGTGTGACAAAAATGCAAAAAAAAGTAATAATAATAATAATAATCAGGGCAAATACTTTGTCACATATATGTATATACACACACACACACACATTTATACACATATAATTTTCTATTTACTTGGGTTATCTTTGTGTACTATAAAAATGGGTGATGATCTCAATCAATAAAGTGTGACAAAAATGCAAAAAAAAGTAATAATAATAATAATCAGGGCAAATACTTTGTCACATATATGTATACACACACACACACATTTATACACAAGAACATGGATGCAACTTCTAATTCCATGGTCCTCCCTGATTTTATTTCTTTCTAAAAACTACAACCTTACTGATGGCATCCAAAATATGCAATAATCTCCTTTAAACAGTTGATATTGAGATTTGTCGCTACTTCTGCTCTGTAAAGTCTTCATAAATGCTCTAATCTAAGGTGTTTGCAAGTGGTGATTTCTCAGGCTGGTAACTCTCAATGAACTTCTGCCACAGAGCTAAGTTTTGGTCTTGCACTCCTGGGATAGTCTTCATGAGAGCCAGTTTCGTCATGGTGCTTGATGGGTTTTGCAAATGCACTTGACAACACTGTTCCTACAAGAACTTTTCCAGAAAGGCTGACCTCAGTGTCTTAAAATAACAACTGACTGTAGTTGCTGTTACCCAACACTTAATTACCTAATGCCAAACTTTTAACTGGTGTGTATGAGTGTGTGTGTATGTCAAAACATTCCTAGCGACAACATTCATTTCCATGCTACACATTTGTAGCACGTGCAAACACGTGACGTTACAGGAAGTCGGCTTGAGTAAAGATAATAAAACACTTTGGTGTTACAGTAGTGCACCGGATGTGCTGTAAAGAGGAGTGCGTGTGAGGACAAGCGTCTACAAGCATGCTGCCATACACGGAGCCCGGGATAAATGACCAACTAACACAACCGCCGCTTTAGCATTATACCTAGGAATTACACCGTCATAACTAATCCTAATATCACGTGACACATCACCTAATAGAGCACAGACCTAAAAGACTTCAGTATTTATCCATAAATCAGCTGTTACACTTACAGTTTTAGAGAACTTGTATAGGGCTTAATACATTGAGATTAGCTAACAGCAGGTTTAATGTTAATATTATTACATAACATTTACCCTGAAAGATAAAGATCACATTAGAAAAGACATTCAGCAGCTAACGAGAAAGCAAGATAAATGAACTTCACACACAGAGCGGAATTGCAATATTGAAAACTCTAAATAACTGCTTAGTTTGGTACAGGTTTCGTCGTTGTCATTGTTTTTAAAAAAATGCATTATTTTGTATCCAAAACATGTGGCAGTCAGTAGACAACACGCATTTTCCCCCCACGCGTATTCGAACTAGTCCCGCCTACTCCTCTGTGATTGGTTGGTTCCGGTTTGTCCCCTAGTCTATGATTGGTTAACACCTTTTACTCGTAACTAGCAACCCGCACAGCCAATGCCAACGAGCCGGAATACGAGTGGAGAAAAAAAAATACGCCGTAAAACCAGGCGCCTAGATAGCTAGCGAATTAGCTTAGCATGCGAATTAGCTTAGCAGTCGCACAACAAACACGACGAATTCAAAATGTAACGTCTAAATCCACTTGACGCTAATGTCGCTGGGGGTGTTTCCGTTTAAGACACGGTTATTACTGTTATATATAAAGTGCTGATCTGTACCTTGATGCACGGCGACATTACAGCCATGTCCGTCGCAGTAAACCAGCGGGTTTTCGGCCCAGCCTCTCTCATCAGAGCAAACGCAGCAACCACCGATCATCTCCTTCATATTAGCGGACAAGTAGTCGCTAAATACCATCTACAAACAGAAATAAAGTCTCCAAACGCTTATATCGAGTCCTCGTCACGAATATCCAAGCTCCATTCCGAGGAAAAGTCCATATTTAACGTCGTCTCCTTCACATGAGCGTCCGGAGGCTCGCAGCGTCCCGGCGAGAAAAAAGGCGAAAATAGACCTCCAACACGACCAGGTCAAGCCTTCGTCCGTGTATCTAATTCCACTTTCGGCAAAAAGTCATGCTTGGTCGTGTTTACAATGTAAATTGCTATTTTTGTTTTGTTCAACATACAAACCCGATGGCTCTCGGGAAGTAAAAGCGCGATGTGCGCATGCGCAGAATGAGCAACGCTAGAGGAACTGATTGGTGGCAGCAGAAGGCCTCGAAGTGGATCAGAGCACGAGCTACACTAAACTCAATCCTCTTCATCTTATCAGATCAGAACTGCTGTATACATATTATCTACAACAGCAGTCTAAATTCTGAATTGATACATTGTGAAACAATACTGGATTTTTAAAATTATTATTATGAAATAACACATGGCATAGGGAACAAGTTATTTTAAGACACTAAGGTCAGCAGTTCTTGAATAGCTCCTGCAAGAACAGTATTGTCAAGTGCATTTGCAAAACCCATATGAAACTGAATCTCAGGAATTCATGAATTGGAATGGTCATTGTCGTAAAGCAGCTTTACAAAACCAAAAGAAAATTAGGGAAATGAGTGTGAGAAAACTCACGAGAAAATATGTATAAATAAACATAAACAGATTGTCCCGGAGAGCAAGCCGAGGACAATTGTGGCAAGGAAAAACAAAAAATCACCTATTAACAGCACCTCAGATTAGAGCCATTATAAAGAATTTAAAGGGCATTAGTAGCAGACACATCTTAATATCAACTGTTCAATGGAGATTACTGCATGTTTTGGATGTTTTAGCATTGTTTTACAGTATAGAAAGAGAAAAAATCAGAAAAGACCATGAAACCAAAGGGTGTGTGCAAACATTTGAATAGACGTGTAGTCAAATCTTTTCTTTCTTCAAGATTTAAAAAGGACAGTGATACCAGCTGTAATTTCTTCTATAATTCTACTTCTGAAACTGAACTGTGCAGGTAATTCGGGCAGATATTATTTTTATTATTATTATTTAAAATGAGTTTCTTAATGAGCTCTTTTTCTCCTTTAGATACATTGTTTTGGGGTTTTCAAATGTTGATATCAGATGTATGGATTTCACATTTAAAAAGTTTGTCAACACAAATTTGCTTACAAATTATTCATACTTTGTAATGCACTGTGTATTTAAAAATTTCACAATATTAAACAGCATTATGGATTACAGCATTATTAAACTGCCTCTGACAATAAGTTCTAATTTGGTGGTTTCTAGTTTTTAACATTTAGCAACATTGAAAAACAAGATTTTTGGTTTTATTGTATTTGCAAATCTAGGTATATTTAATTAGATTAAATGCATTTGCATAAACAAATATACATATGAGCATGTAATGTTTTTAGAATATTGTGACCAATTACCCTGGCTCATCATTCATGCCAGAATGATGTTCTTCATTCACAGTGTTTTAACGGGTGTTTCCCGATTGATAGTTTACCAAAAACTTTTTTTTTTTTTTAAGTTTTGAAAATCTATTCGTAGTTCAATTCCCTGAGCTGAAATTTTCAATAAGGAACCAGAGAAATGAGCTGTCTGTATAATGTTACAAGCCAGAAGCACAAATACCACAGACACTAGTGAAATTTAGAAATTTTAATTACGACCATATTGAACAAATTAGCGACCAGTGATCCTGTTCCAGAAAATCCACTTTCCTATACAGAATTCAGTTTCAGCCCATTTCCCTGGGGATGATTTGGATAATCAAGTAGACCGAAGTAGGTGAGTTTGCTTATCAGGATTTTTTAGAAGTAAATTCCAGAAAACATAGAACTTCAGCCAAAAGAGCCTGAATAGGAATTTAGGTCTATGTGAGTGTAATGGGAATGACAAATGTATTATAACTCAGTAGGCGTCACATTTATGTTTTTCATGAGTTCAATTTATACATATTCACTTAAACATATATTTTCTTCAATAAAATTAAATTGTGGATGTGTTCAGCAGCCAAATTCCCATTTACTGTAATTCTATGGTGGTAACTAGGCCAGAAAAGAGTGGTAAGTCTGGCTCAGCCCTGGGCCATCACTCATTTGCTGTGGTAAATCTCGATGAACATGCCTGGCACTGGTCTAAATAAGCTAACCTGGTATTAAAACAACTTAACTTAAAACTTCCACCCTCTAAAATAGTGTATTTTTTTTTTCAAGTTCAACCTAGTCGTTCATTTTAAAGAATTGTGAACCACCCAGCACACTGACATTATGAATCCATTGCTTTTGCTAAGTACTTTGGCCAAGATTTTGGCATAGTGTATCAGAGACAATGATTTAAACAAACCAAAAGACTGGTTTTATGTTAGCCAGCCTCATTACAGTGAGTTTGTAATGTTTCAAACAAAAGTGCTTATGGGTAATAAATGTTAGTCCTCTAGACTACATAAGAAAGCAGGTTATGTTTCTAATGTCAGTCACATGAGTATAATTCTACAAAAATTTGGCTTTAACTACCATTTCAAAAACAACTGACAAATTTCATGTTGAATAATCCCGAAAATGCTTATTTAAATGAGGTCTCATTATAATTTGCATGTTAGTTTTCTGTATAAACCTTTTTTAAAAAATTAAACTACATTGTTTTTTTTAAATAATTTTCTTAAAATTCACTCTCTATAAGACCTTCATTCATGATGTTTTACATTCCTATCCTAATAGTAATAATATGCAATATGACTAAATAATTGTGGATGCTAAAATAATCTTGACTCCATACAATACATTTGGCAGGAAATAATGCTGGATGAACTGCTGCTCCTTCATACCTGTTGTTATCAGATTGTACAACTTATCCACCCGTTAACTGTGCACATTCCTCATTCTCTATACCGCTTACCCTGGACCGGGTCTCTGGAAGCCTGGAGCATATCCCAGGAGACTTCAGGCACGAGCAAGGGGACACTCTGAACATATACATGGACCAATTTACCTCAAGGAAAACACTCACACACTCATTCACACACTATACCAATTAACTTACACTGCATGTTTTTGGACTCTGAAGGAAACTCGAGTACATAGAAGAAACCAACCAAGCACAAGGACAACATGCAAATAAACTCAAGGCAGGAATCAAACCCTTGACTTTACTACCATTTGGATACTTTAATCTACATTTTATGTGCATAGCTTTTGTCCTTGTAATTTTTATCTACTGATTTTCAATAGAGCATTGCGGTTTCTTGGTGTGACAAAATTTTAATTTTTTTTTTACATTCAAAATGTAAGCATATTTAATTTAATGAAACACATTTGCACAAACAGATGCTCCTATATATTTGAAGATGGTTCATCATTCATGTCAAAATTAAATTCTTCAAACATGCATTCAGAGTATTTTAATGGGCGTTTCCTGATTGTCAGTTTACCAAAATTGATCTCCAGATTTGCAAGTCAATTCCCAGCTCAATTCCCAGGCAAATAAAAGAGCTGATCCATTCATAAATGACGCACCCTCTTTTACCTAGAAAAAGTAATATCTTTTTGTAACATTATCAGTTTATTTTCTTACCACAGTAATTTTTGCGGAAAGAAAAACTGATAATGTTACAAAAAGATATTATGATAAAGATACTATGGATTCATAAAATATTGTGCTATTCTATTGTTTTAGTGGTAGTTAACCTACATTTTTTTAAAACAATTGTTAACAATTTTACGACATTTTGTTTAAGAGGAAGAAGTTTGCAGCCTAATTGTTTCTTTCACTTTACAAGAAAAATTTTTGAGGTATCAAGAAAAGGTTGAAAATGTGTTTTTTGTTAAAAAATATCATATAATAATATAATTTGGTGTGTGCGATTTTGTGCTTGTTGTTTTTCATACATCCATGCATATGCTCAAATCATATGTACCTGTAATACTATCACTTATATTGCAAAAAAGAAATAGGAATCAACATATGCTGTAAATCTATAACCATCAGCCCAGTATTCTAGTGAAGACAAACCAGTTGGCTGGCTTGTGGGTGTTTTCTGTGTGGGTTTGTTTAAACCTCAGTCATTTTAATGTGTGGGTTGATGCTCATCCTGTGTACTTAATGTCCAAACCCTGTTATTGTAGTAGTAATAGTAGTAATTATTTTTGTTCCACAAATTATAAGCCAAAATGTCTGGTTGCTGTAATACAACGCTTGCCCTGCTGTTCTACCAACTCATGTACGTCTACAAAACAGACTTATAGTAGCATAGCATATTTAATATATACAGTATATATATTTAATTATAAACTTTTTTTGTTTGTAACCTCAGCATTAAGGTAGAGCAGCTAGAGATCCATGACCAAAATATCCTTCCACATTAACAATTTGGAATCTTCAATTAAATGAAATGTGAATGAGATCAGATACTTAATCTTGCTCTATACAGTAGGTGCTGAGTGTATTCTTTATTTTAACACACATTACAATATTTTTAGGAAATTAAGACGTTATACTATATGTGATAACCCATATGCTGTATTATCACAATTCATGTGATACAATGATATAGTCACTTAATTACAGTAATGATTTTATCCTGGTCAATGTCATAGTGGATTCAAAGCCTGTCACACAAACACTAGGATGGGATGCCAGTGCATGCAGCACTGTGCACGGACATCTATAGACATGTTTTGTGAAGGTGGTAGAACCCAAAGGAAATGCACACAAACATCATGAGTGTGTCCAAGCACAGTCAGGCTATATCAGAAACCTTGAACCAAATAATCTTATTTATAAATTGTCAACAGGTATGGTTTTCACAAATCATTTTTATTGAGAAATATATTAAAACAGCAAACAATCTGCACTCTCTAGACTTGACAGAGGGCCTCCTGCTGCGAATGACATGACAGTTGCAATAATCACTAAGCAGACATTAAAAGGCCATTAAATTACGAAGTAATGATAGGGAACAGCCAAAAGACGAAGAAGAAGAAGAATGACAAATATTTAAACATAAGTTAAGATTTAAGTTATTTTAGCATAAAATCCAAAACATCTGATTAAATAGGAAATATTTATGAAAAACCCCTCAAAAAATTGGAATTCCATTACATCTACATTCCTGTACTAATTTCAATGCACATAACTACCTGTGCAAAATGATCCACACATACACTGATCTCACCAGCCTAGTGTTGTAAATTATTTCTTGAGTGTAGAGAAGAGTCAGGAGAGGTGGGTATGTAGTTGACAGAAAGTCAATCTCTATTCGGTGCACATGAACCAGAAGATGGAAGATTTTCTCAAAATGTTTGGATGCTATAATTATCTTGTACTTAAACTAAATATAGGCACAAAATGTCATCATGGCACATTGTTTATTTCCACATCAAATTTCATTATACTACTTAAGAACTTAATGTATGCAACTCTCCTATTTTAGTTTTGCCATTTTCTACATCCCTAGTGTTGGTTTCAATCCTCCTCAAGCTATTCTATAAGAAGAAGTCAGTATTTCCACTAGTTTAGGACCCCAATCATTACCAGCCATATGTGGGAGTAAAGTGTAACACTGGAGCAATATTATGAATTGTACTTCTGGCTTAAAGTAGTAATGGGAGGCTTTACTGTTTAATGTCAAAGCAATTAGGGCAGAGCACATCTCAGAAAAATCACCACAAACAGTGATCAAATGGAAGAGTGGTAACAGTGTAGAACAGGTACTTGTATTACTTAAAGGTCCCATATTTTACCATTTTTTTAACGTGGATCTCCCAATGGGTATCAGTCAGTGCTTCAGCTGAAATCCGTTTGCTCATATCTCAATCTCACTCCTCATGAAAATGTGCCATTTCAGTGTCTATGTACTACTGAGTTATGCCCTACTAGAGAACTAGAGAAGGGGATCTTCTTAAGTTGGGTCACAGTAGGGAAAATATCTAATTGGCGTGTTTTACCCCTGGACAATACAAACATAAAAAACAAGAAAAAGCAGGGAATGTTCATCCCCCCACCCAAACCACATTTTGTTTGTAAATGCAAGGTGACCGATCAGCATCTGTAAATATGACTAAAAAGTGAATTTTGCCCAATAGGTGCCCTTGAAATTATTTCACTGTTACCAGTACATCATATCCACCTTTTGAGATGAAAGACACATATTGCGTACATTACGACAAGCCTTTGACGACACCCCTTTACTGATACAGAAATTTACAAGGACATATTTATGAGTGTAGTATTAGTATTGTATCGTTCACTGGTAAAATAGCTAATTTCTTTTACAATATCCCCCATCAATTGGACATAGCGTTTTTGATTCCCAGGTGATGCTACAGCCATCTGTAGCTGGGAGTCTAGAAAACAGATTGCCTGCAGACTCTGTGGGATGTCATTTCCGCACACTCAAATCAATCCTAGTGACAATAGCCAATCGTGGGTGTCTGAGCTCACATAAGGAGAACGGGTCAGATAGCGCTTTCTTCCAAGTGTGTAACGCCACTCCCTTACAGTGCATGAGCAGCAGATTGAAAAGATGTGATCTGCAGCTTGGAGAAGGCACGTATTAACCTTGCGCCCTCCTGGGTTGGTAGCGGTCACTAAGTGCCCTAATAGGTAGGAATTGGATATGAATGAATTAAGGTAGAAAATATCCAAGCCAAAAAAAAAAAAAGATTTTCCAATAGCAGTTTAAATAGTTTATTTAAATGTAAATAACTGTACACGTCAACCATTTACTGCCATTAAATGAAGGTAAAATTGCACATAAAATTACCAGCTCTTGGTTGTAAACTAACAGCAATTTGGCCTTTTAGTTTCCAAATCTGAACCCATTTTGAAACATGAAACGAAATTAAAACTCTTTCGAAATAAAACGAAATAAAAACCTCTTTTGTGATGGAAAATCTGGAACATTTCACGATTTAGCACAAGCACACTGTCAGTAGTAACATGTCAATTGTACATACTTTATGCAAGTGTTTAATAGATCAGTACATGCTAATTGGTAGATGTAGTAAAAGCCTTTTTTGTCATGCTTGAGATACATTCATTCACTGCAGTAAGTGCTTTGTGAGGATTACAGCAGATCTAAAACATACCTTGAGACATACTATTGTAGTCACCATGAGTGGGATGCCAGTCCATTACCTGATATTAATCCACATGTTTGACAATTTAGGGTGGTCAAACTACCTACTGAATTCATTTTTTGTGAATGAAATTGAAGAGATATTCTAAAATGCCTGCAATCTCAGGCACCATGATGTACTTGAAATGTTAATTATCAGTGAATAGTTAAATATCTACAGCCCAGTTTATGGGGTGTTGCTTCCATATACAGTTTTAATAAATTTCTTGCTTTATATCCCATGATGCTCTTATGCATCATAATGCCTGACATGCTTGTTGAGACCTTATTCTAAGGTTCTTTCTGCACCCTCTTGAGCATCTAAATTATGCACAGTTTAAAAGGAGGTAATGGTTTTTTTTTTTAGAAATCTGTTATTTAAGACTCAAGTGTAAATTAAAAAAGTATTAATCTGCTGTAATTAATGGGGCATGGGGAAAAGTCTACGATTTTATTAAGCCTATGTAAACCACATACGGATATAAAGGTGCAGAAGTCCTTGATAGACAGAGGAACCCAATGAAATGTCTTTGCCAGTGACTGCTAAAAACAGTTGGAACAACTAGAGTGGTAAGAATAGTGATGTTCCGTGGCCCCAGAAGTCACTTTGGTTGGAAATCCAGAAAACTGCATTCTTCACCATTGATAGAATTTCTCAGGTCAGATACACCCCATCACTGGAATTCACAGATGCTCAAACAGAAAATAGTTCTAAAAACTAGAAAGGCAAAATGAAAGAGGCCCTTATTCAGGAATTCTTTTGAGAATCGTTTCCCATTTGCACGTGTACAAATTTCAGTTCGACAACTTTTGCAAACAAATGAACCCATAGATAGTGATGTAAAACCACATGGGTTCTAAAACCCCTCTTAAGACCTGATCTGGAGTTGTGCTGGTAGAAGGATTGGTAGAGGTGATGATCCTGGACTCTGATCATCTAGGAAAGATATTGCTTGCATTACTGAGTCTGGACAGAGGGGAATATCTAAAATAAACAATCAATCAGCATTAAGATTTTCCAAAGCTTTCAAACATAAATTGCACAACAGCTATGCTAAGTTAAAACATATGGTCTGTTGTAAATTATGCCTTTATACATTTTTCTTTCTGTTGCTAGTGAACCCTGACATGTTCTCCATGCATCTATTCAGCAGTTATATATATACAAAAATACACACACACACACACACACACACACACTTTACACTTACTCAGTGCATGACCCAACGCTACATAAAAAAGTTTTTTTACAATTTTAAAATGCAAAAAAAACTAAAAAAAAAAAAAAAAAACATACAACAAAAAAACATATGAGCACATTTTAACCTAGTAGTCTACATACGTTTCGAAATCCGGGAGAAAAATAATCTTCCTCTGATGAACAGTTGTCCAGATATTCTATATGACTTCCACATTCAAGCTCTGCCCAGACCTATTCACTGATAAAAAAAAATTTTTTTTAATCCTTCATTTGCCATTGTCTAAAGTTGAATGCTTATTCTAAAACAAAACACATGTAGTCACTTCGTACACCGCTGCTTCTCCAGCATATTTACCGCAACAGAACCACCGCTTTGTTGACATACCACCTCCTTTGTTTGCGTTCTAATATCACCGTCCCTGATTGGTTCAGAGCCTGAAACAACCAATCAGTGGAAAGTTTAAATTATCGGCGGGATCTCATTTTAATTCCAGTGCTCGGACCAAACCGTAGAAATTTCAAACGACACAAATATTCCGACATGATGAACTGTGTTTATTCCTGTTTCTAAAACTTAAACTGTTTTTTTATAGGGAAAAATATTTAGGATACATAGAGTGAGAGAGTACAACTGGAGGAATAGACAAAGTGTTGAAAATATCTGGTGTAAACATACACACTAACATAAAAAAAAAAAAAAAAACTTTCTCATCCTCTTGTTTCCACTCCCATCTGCTTATCAACAGAAGCCGTGCAAAAATAGGGCGTGTGACATCTTCTCTATCTATGGCTTTCAGAACTGGTTTGAGGTTAACCTTTTTTTTTTTTTTTTTTGCTATATACAAACTGCCTGGGTCAACGACGAACTTGAACGACTTTTCATGCATGCAGAAGTCGTGTTTTAAAGATAATCCCCAAACTCACACGACAGTAATGTTTTCTTTTCTTTTTATTTATTTATATACATATGTGCGTGTGTGTGTGTGTGTGTGCGTGCGCCCGTGTGCGTGTAATCTTATGGCAAAATGCTCTTGTGATGCAAACAATAAAAAACATTTTTAATATTACTCTGCTAAAAGCTGAGATAATCATAAAGCTCAGAGTAACGCTCATTGTTTTAATTACCTCTACGGTGATAATTTTCTTCATAACCTTTCATAATATTGAAAGTACTGATTACTGAAAATTACTTACACTACTACTACTACTACTACTACTAATAATAATAATAATAAACACCATCTTCATCATCATCATCATCTTAACACTTTTAATGAAATCAGAACAGCCTTATTTATTATGTTATAGCTTTTAAAGTAACCCACTCCTCTGGCTTTATTTTAGAATCATCCATTTTTTCATAATAAACTGCGGCACATTATATTTCGTAGAAACAATCTGAAACTTGTACACGTTATCTCCTGAGACCTAACCCATACAGAAGCCGTCGACCAAACGGCCTTTTATTTTTGCAATTATAAGTGTGTAATGTAACGTTTCTCTGATTTATGTTGCACTTTGATGGTTTAATTTGACTTGCTTTTTTTCAGGAATATCTGCGACACACCAGTATTTATCACGTATTAAAATTAATTGAACTCATCTAAATGGGTTTATATGGTACATAACAGGTTATTGGTTGTTTAGGGTCTCAAAGATTAGGAAGCAACAAAAAATGTGGAAAATTTGATTATTTCATCAATGTGGTTAACTTCAGTCAATACATCAAAAACAACATATTAATAATCAAATTGTCTCTAATTTGAAAACGAGAAATTGTATTACTAGCAAAACAAATTTTAACATGCAGTCCAAATTTAATCAATCAGCACCACCACTACTATACTATTACTAATAATAATATTGCGTAATGATTGTAAATGGTTGCAAGTTTTATTTATTTATTTGTTTGTTGTGTGTGTGTGTGTGTGTGTGTGTGTGTGTGGGTGGGTGGGTGTCTGTGGGTGGGTGTAAATTAGATTGGCCCATATTCACAAAGTAGATGGTCGTTTTGCACCAAAGCGACTAAAAAATTAGATGATAAGAAGAAAAGCTTAAATTATTAACTTTCATCATAGCTACTACCCGCCCCATCCCCGCCCACCACACACACACACACCTGTATCTCTGCTTTGTTGTAAGTTTTTTTTCACATCTGTCTTTTATTACATTTTAGTAAAATTTAGCTGATCAAGAAATCACATCGTGGGTTAAAAGACCCCAAACCGGGTGCATTACGCGTTGGGTGTTTTTTCACCCCTCTTAGCTGCAGAATTCGGGAAGCACCACAGAGGGTCTCAGAGGCGCACAGGGAGGGTGTTAAAGGGGGAAATTTGCCTATGGCACGAGCTGGGCTTTTACGCAAAGACTTGTGGGTAACGTAGGGGCGCTCGCGCGCTTGCATGCACACATATACACAATAGAAGTAACACACGACATGGCAGGGTGAAAGGTTACGGCCGCCCACCCCCAACCGTCTCCTTTTCTTTCTCTCTCTCTCTCTCTCTCTCTCTCTCTCTCTCACACACACACACACACACTCAAGGAGGTTTCAAGTTGCAAATAATCAATGTCCATGCTTGATCCTGGGAAAAAGAAACTGCTATATATATCATCAGTTCTCTGCAACCCAGCAATTTCTTATATATATGTGTGTGTGTGTGTGTGTGTGTGTGTGCTTTGTTGATATTTTTTATTGCACACATACACTGGCGGGAGGGGTGGGGGGCATTTAGAAATGCACTTTCATAACATACCATGTTCTTTGAAACGTATATTATCACTGAACCTCGTTGGGGAGGTCCTAGTCTCATTAATACAAAGGTGTGTCTTTTTTAAAATAGCTAACTGCTTGATAGAAAATAATTACCGAAAATAATTCTTATGACTGTTTTGAATCGATTCCTATGACATTTGAATGGACTCTTTGTTGTAGTCTAAGCATGAAACTGATAAACGTGTAAAAACTTGATTTACATTTTGCAAGTATATATACGTGTGTGTGTGTGTGTGTGTGTGTGTGTGTGTGTGTGTGTGTGTGTGTTGTTTATTAGTAATTCAATGGCGTCAACACTCACCAAGTACTAGTCAATTTTTATTTATTTATGTGAATCAGTAATTTCAGCACAACTGCTATGATTTTTGTGGCTAAAAATCCAAAATACTCGCAGTGTTTTGGGGTGAAAATGAAACGAGTGTGAGCTGAACATTAGATATATTGGAAGACGGGACAACACTGGAGAAAAACTAGAGATGGAAAAATGACTGATTTTCCTTTTCTTTGTTTTACTTCTACTGTTGTGTGATCTTACCTTCAAATCCATTTAATCTCACACTCATCTTCATCAAACTGTATGCTCAAGCGTTCTTTGGAAAAAATGCACTCTCACCTCTGGCGATAGTAAATAATGAGCAGCGTTCAATACGAGCAGAACACTACTTTCTGCTCTCGTTTTTTGCATTTGCCGGAAAAAGCATCGGGTTTTTCCGCGAGCTGCGGTGGAGAGCATTGCGGACCCCCCACTTCGTGTGTGTGTGTGTGTGTATGCGTGCGTCTGTGTGTGCGCGTGTGTGTAGGTTCTCCGTTTCTCATTCCCCTGCAAGCAGACTAAAGAAGAGATTCCAAGCAATAAATTTAACTTCCTTTTAGGTGATTAAAGGGAAACTATTACACATTAATAACTTGTTTTAATTAGTGAACACTTGAACTAAACCTGGCCCACAGACCTGAGCGCAACCAATACAAATAGCACACGTTTCTCGGCTCCATGTGGCACTGTGTGTTTGAGGCTAAATCGCTTTCGGTGCTCTTTGAATGGAAAAAGTGAGTGTAGTAGGTACATTAAGATTTCTGTGATTGCACCGCTGTAGATGGCTTTTCAATTCAGAGCGCGAGCTTCTTAAATCATTTCCAATCAACCAGCAAATTCAACGGACATATTCCTGTTAGCAACAAATAAGTGCTTAGACGAACACAAACCTATTTTGACAAAAGAAGCATCTCAAAATTGAAATAAAAAATGAAAAGGGAAAAATAGCTTGCATTTTACTTGGAAGGAGAACAAATTTATTTTCTGTTGTTTATTTAATAAAACTATGTGCTGCATCTGGGTCAATTCCAAGCATTAGTGCTAAACGATGATATTTGTCCAGCACATGTTTAACTACTAACCTATTGTTTTTATGAGCATGTTGCGTATGACGTCACTGCCTACAAAGCCGACAAGATGTAAAGAGGCTCTGAATCAAGACCTTATCGTTTAACCCAGTGGCCACCAGTAACAGGCTTCCTGTTCTGTTCCACGCGTGAGCTCACGAGGTTTTGCCATCTTATTGCAATAACTTTATTTTTGAAGTTTGTTGACTGTGCTTTTTGTACATATATGATTATGCAGGTGTTACTTGACTTTATTGCATACTTGAGATTCTGACTGTTTTTAAGTGTTTTACACCAGATCCGCGAAATCCACACACACACACATACAAATGCGCGCGCGCACACACGCATACGGAGGCGAAGATCAACCTTCCTTTATCATTCTTGTCACACATAAGGAGCTCTGAAATTCAGAATGAGTTTTTCTTTTGTGCCCTACACTGCCTGTGAAAAAAAAATGTCTGAGCCTAGGGCAAATATTTAGAGGGTAGTTAGTGGAGCTCTGGTAATAATAATAATAACATGTATTTTTTTTTAAATCAAGATAAAATGATGATGTATTTACTATTTTAAAAATTCTACATTTGTCACAAACTGTTTCATAAAAAATGTAGCACATGCATTACTGTCGATAAGATCTCTAAACTGAAATTTTGAGCAAGAACCGTTTCCATTTTTCTAGTAAAATATCAAACAAACAAATACCTTAATGGTTACGCTTAGGGTAAGGGGCGGGGTCAAATTTACTTAGTTTGTGTAAAATGGTAATGAATGGTAATGCACATCAAAGTAACAACTGGTCAACCTATTTGACTACTATATGGTAGCGCTAAAGACAATTAAATGAAGTACTGAAACACTATAGTCTTGTCCCGTGCTTATATGCTCATAAGGCAGAGACTCTTCTATGACCTTTGACCTCTGGTTTTACCCTTTGAATGCATTCAAGGTGTAAAGAAACACTGATTTGCTCTTTATGAGGACAAGCTTAATGGGTTTAGTGTGCACATCTGTATAGCTGAGTGTTGCTCACACCAGCGATTCAATACCGTAAATACAGAAGCAATGTATGCTTAGAGATTTCAAAATGACTCTCAAAACTAAAAAAAAAAACAGAAGAAAAAATTGCCGTGAAAAAAAATAGCTTTTTTCCTCTTATAAGACTATGTGTAAGCAAATATGTTGGATACTTAATTGTGACTATCACGTTTCATTCAGAATTAAGAGAAAATAATAAATAAATTGAATTGAGTATGATGTAGGGATGGTAAGCCAATCAATCGATTTATAGTTTAAATAAATTATTTTCTACTTGTACTACTACATATTATTAGATAAAAGGCTTTACTTTAGCCCGTATTTAACAACCTCTGATTTTCATGTATTCCTTTTTAAAGCCTTTAAAAATATTTACGCTATATGCATAAAATTAGTTGCGATCACTTAGTTGACATGTTAATAAACAAGCAATATGTAATTTTCCCAGATTAACACGCAATGCTGTAATTTATCTTGCTGTCTTTTCTAAAGAGAATATGCTATAAATGCACATGAATGAAAGAATAAATGAATGGATGAATGAACAGAGTTGCTTTTAACACAGACTCCAGTTTCGCCAGTATTATGCACAGCGTTTTGACTGATAGCAGAACGAAGCATGGAGTTATTGATCTCTCTCTCTCTCTCTCTCTCACACACACACACAAACACACACACACACACACACACACACACACACACACACACACACACACACACACACACACACACACACACACACACACACACACACACACTAGGAAATGAAGAGGAGACTCGAAACACTGATGAAAAACGTATATGAAAATTCTCTTACTGTCACTCTCTCTCTCTCTCTCTCTCTCTCTCTCTCTCTCTCTCTCTTTCACACCCTCACAAATATACACATACACACAAACCACACGCTTCTCGTTTTAATTTTCTTTTTGATGGAAATAGTTATGACTTTCCCACTCCAAGCTAAAACTGGACCCGAAATGTATCTATAAAATAAAATAAAAAATAATTCCATGCATGTCTGGACATTTAAGATTTATTTTAAACAAAAACGCGATTTACTACTTTACAATCGATTTCCGTTCTTTTAGATATTTAGATTTTGGTTCTGGACAATAGGACATGTACTTCACACACACACACGCACGCACGCACGCACACACACACACACACACACACTATTGCCTATATGGAGCGAACTTATTTGACACAAAGCCCCCACCCACGCCGCCCCTCCCACACACCCCTTCCTTTAAAAATATATATTTTAATAATGCTAACGACGATGTTCATACAACCTTGTGCATTCCTGCTACCATTTGAAACAGAGAGCGTGTCAAAGTCCAGACAGATTTTTAACCGAGGAACAGGACAGGGTTTGAACTACGTCGTGTTTTACAGCATCCTAAACCTCAACCCGCCACCGTGTGCTGTTTTATTCAATAAGGCGGTGATTTTGCAAGCATAGTAAAATATTTGTTTTAACAAATGTAAAAATGTATGCAGTTCATATAATAATAGGTGTGGAAATAATAATAATAATAATAATAATAATAATAATAATAATAATAATAATAATATCGGTTGTGGACGGTAGACTGCTGTACATGTACACGGGTGGAATTATCATTTTTATTGCATCACCTGTCAGAATCGTCCAATCAGCGGCGACTTTGGGAGGCTTTAATTGATGAAGGTGTCTCCCAACTTGTTCACTTCCCGCTGTCAGTTTATTTGTGGCTTAAACCAGCACAGGGAACAGCACTTGCGTTTTGGGGGCTTTTATTCGCCTCTCTCTCTCTCTCTCTCTCTCTCTCTCTCTCTCTCTCCCTCTCTCTCTCTCTCTCTTTATTCGTTTCACCTTCCCTCCTCTCTTCATGGGGAAGGAGAGAGCTGAAGGGACTGCAGGTATATAAGAGCTGCATGCAACACCTCACATATATCCATCATGTTGAGCCTAAATGTATGGACATGCTGTTTTAAATTATTTCAGGACGATTTCTTATCTATTTTTATTTTTTTCCAACTTTTTCCCCCTCAGTGTGGACATATTTCGTGGTCCACGTTGAACTGATCAGCAGTGATGCCTTATGATGGTAAAGCAGCTGCAGTAGCAGAGGAGCATCAATGTTGGGATTCTTAACAACACAATAAGGAAAATGGGGGACTTGGAGTTTGGCTTCGAGGAAATGCAGGGTGTAAAGCTCGGATATCTGGTCATTAAAGGCAAGCAGATGTTCGCTCTCTCCCAGGTCTTCACCGACCTCTTGAAAAATATCCCACGGACTACCGTGCACAAACGGATGGATCACCTGAACGTGAAAAAGCATCACTGCGATCTGGAGGAGCTGCGAAAGCTCAAAGCAATAAACTCGGTGGCTTTCCACGCAGCCAAATGCACTCTGATCTCCAGAGAGGACGTGGAAGCCCTGTATTTCTCCTGCAAAACCGAGCGCGTGCTGAAATCCAACAAAAGGAGAACGAAGACAAAAGCAGACGAGCATATGCGAGGGGAAGAGCATGTCCGCGACAGCAGAACCGGCTTCTGGAAAAAGAAACTTTGGCTGAGTTTTCGCGGAGTGTCGCCGACTCTGGCTCTTCGAAACAAAGCTGTCAGACCGGAGCTCTCGCCCAATCTACCTCAAATTTACAGAAAATCCATCTACCAGAACTTTCAACCGGTATCCGCGACTGCATGCAGAGCCTTCAGAAACTATGAAACTGTGCAAATACCTGGAAAATGTGTGGAATTTCATGAGAAACGATCGTTTTGTCGCAGCGGCGAGGTCGTAAAGAGAAAGCCGGCTGTGTCCGCCATTTCGGCTCCGTCCGACTCGGAGTTGCTTTACAAACGGAAAAGGAGGTGCGAGAGGCACTTAGGGAGCAGAAAACGACAATACCGTCAGGTTTTGCTCGTTCCTAAGTGCTGCAAATCTAAAACATGCCTGGCTAACGGATCTTTGAGCCATTTTCACCCGGATCGTGAGCTGTACTTGGAGTCCCGGCATTTTCAGGAGAGCTGCAGCAGCGACACCGAGTGCAGCTCCGCCAACGACTCAGACTTTGGCTCAAGTTTGTCTACCAGCAGTAGCACCAGTAGCTCCACTAACTCTGCAACTACAGACGACGAGGAGGAAGACTCTTTTTCCGGTTCTTCGGAAGAAAGCAGCGATGCAGAGAGCTCGTCTCAGTCCGATTCAAGCTCCGTGTCCAGTCGCGTTTCAGTGCAGAGCATCAGATTCAGGCGCGCGCGGTTCACAAGCCTTAATGCAAAAGCGCCTCTGGTATTGCAGCCTACTTTCCATTACAGATCTAATTTTCAACCCAAAAATGGAGGTGTGCATGGAAGTGCTGCAGCTTTGGACTGTGAGAAAGGGAGGAAAAAAACGACTTTGGACATTACCGACTGGAAGCACAGACACAGGGAATGCGATGACTGGGAATATGGGAAAAATTTGTGCACGGTTGGGAATTGTTTCTCAGGCCTGAAAAGAGTCATGGCTCCCCAAACGGTAGACTTTTCAAACGAGCCAAAGACAACCGAGCTTATAAGTGGTAGAAATAAATATCTAAATTTTACATTCTGTGCAGAAGGAAAGGTGTTTCCCCAACAAAGAGTATCAGGATACCAAGACACATTACCACACTGCAATCAGGACAAAGACACTGGCATTTCTACGGTTCGTGAGAGCAATTTTTCGGAAGGTGCAAATTACAAAAAAGATGCAAAAACAGTCAGCTGCCTCAAGCAACCATCACCCCTCAAAACAGTAAAGACTGAGACCGAGGAATTCACCACAAACACAAACTTGGACACTATAGGAGATACGAAACTGAACCACGTGAAAATTAAAGTGGAGGACACTTTTGATGAGTATGAATATGCAACCCAGGAACATGCTCACCAATGCAAAGATAAATACGACGGAAATTATGTAGACGGTTTGCGTATCAGTGCTGATACTGAAGAAACAGATCTTGGTAACTATGGCAGACAAACATTTTCCCCTGCTTCTAAACAGGAACCAAGCGGCACTTTAAATACTCAAGGGGACTACAAAATCGGCGCAAGGGTCAGGAAAAGCTACCGGACTCCGGTTTGTGGGAAAAGAGCAGAAAATGTAGTTAAGACAAATACGAAGGTGGACAGGAGTCCTAGACCTGCTGGGAAATCGGCGAGCAAACGAACTGCCCAACCTTCATCATCTTTGAAAACAACTTTTAACTTCATGGCCAATTTTCCATGCCCTCCGTCTCTTATTATCGGAAGTGATGGAGATTTAAGTCCTGCTTACTCTTTAGCTTCTTTCAGGACTGACCAGGTGCCTCATCCTTCTCATCCGGTGTGGACATGGCAGCTTGGCACTTCTGTTATACCTCCTCACCTAAACCAGAGATTCAGGAAAACAACAACATAAGCCAATGTTTGAGGTGAAAAGTCTTAAGGCACTGATAATTATTACAAATGGCTTTTTTTTTTTTTTTGGTTTCGGTGAGCATGCAGGAGGCCTACTCCTTCATCACGTGTTACAGGAGCTTAGCAATTTTTTACTCTGCTTTACAGAACACTGTGGATGTTTTTGATATTTTCATTTACAATGGCAATTAACATCTTGTGGATTTTTACTACGACCTGTTGGAATTTCAGACTACGTGTGAATGCCATTTTGGAATAGACCTACACCTTTTGGCAGAAAATCTTGGCTTTGACTAAAACAGAAATCTTTCGTTTTCTTTGCTATAGTTGCAGATCCCAAATATTTTTTTTCCAAACGTTCCTGTTTACAGGACTTCTAAACTCATTGTACTGTAGGTATCTACGTTGGACCGGGTTTACGTATTTATTCAATCAAGGGCTGAAGCCCATTCGGTCCAGACCCCCGTCCTGTCCTGCCCCGTCTTTCAACACACACACGCACGCACGCACACACACCACAACAACAATACCAGAAAGGCCCTGGACGATTGACAATCAGGAGCTGTTTGGATTTGCACGAAGTTAAGAAGAGGGAACTTCAAATCGATGTGGTTAAGGCATTGATAGTCTATGGTAGGAGATGAAGCACAGATTTGACTATGCATTGTTACAATGCTGTAAATGCTCCACAATAGCCTGGTGATATATGTAAAATCAGAATTCTTTAAACCTGAACATGAATTGGGTTGTAACGTAATTTATTTGTGACATTTTAATTAGACCAAGTAATTAATTTAATTAGGCCCACTAGGCCTACTTATGGGGTGCTGTTTTTGCTTGGTTTAGCTAAAATGAATTTTTACCTGTTTTTTTTTTTTTTTTGGTGGCAAATTCAGTTTCAACAAACGCAGCTTTAAACACAGTGAGGTGTTCTTGTGAGCATAATAATGTGAAAATAATCAGAAAAATGTAACTAACCTACACAATTATTTATAATTGCTGTTCACGGTGCAAGAATTCAGACGAACTGCCTTGAACCACTAGAGAAGCTAAAAAGTCTGATATCAAAGAAATTCTCAAGTGCAAAACTCAAGTGTGAACTTGGTGCTCTTCTGCCTCGTAGAAATGCTTGTGAATGTACTGTGAAGTCATTTAACATACGTGTTTACCTTGAGCAAATCGGAGTTTGCTCACTAAGCAGGTCTTGGAAGTGTAACATACAAAGGATTGCAAGCAGCCAAAATGAGAATGGCCATCTGATTTGAATCATGCATTCTGAATTTCTTGAGAAATAGGCAGTGCCAATAACTATAGGTAGCCTATAACAAATCGACAACGTGCTGAGAACGCGCGCACACACACACACACACACACACACACACGCACGCACGCACACACACACACACACACACACACACACACACACACACACAGAGCGCTGTAATAGGCCATTGGGTGCTGCATTTCAGAAGGTTTGTTAGGCTAATGAAGGCCTCTTCATGGAAATGCAAATGCGATAAGACGCTTTCTACCTTTCTTTTTTAAGAAACTATTTTTGATGACTCTAATTCAGCCTGTACGGTTGTTTGTTAGGCCTTTGACAAAGAATGAAACTCCGTGTCAAAGTGCACTGTGAATTTCAATTTCACCAAATTCGAAGCAGAATGTAATGCAGACGAAACAAATCGTAATGTTTTAGGTTTCATGATGCAAAAAGAGAGTGTGACTCCATGTAGCTTAAACCACATTAAGGCCTAGACATGGACGTACTGTCGATATAATCATTCTTTCTCTGTACTTTTCGTACAATACTTGAGGTCAGGTTTTGACAAGAACATTTTTTAAAACTTTGAAGTCACTGGTTGTTTATAAAACGCATATTTATTTTTGTGATTTTCCTGTTTT